>QANY01002375.1:1625608-1890608 GCA_003255025.1 Datisca glomerata
AAAAAAAATATAAAAGATATCAACTACATTCATATGAAGAAGAGAGATGAACAAAATATATTATGAACAAATGTACCAAACAATTAAGCTACCTTGAGAAGAAGAAATGGAAGAAGATGAAGATAATAGAAGTATAGAACTTCTTCCTCTCTCTAAAATCACCTCTGTTTCCAACCCCTCTCTTTCTCACTCTAAAAAATGACTTCCCCCCGTTTTTTTTACTCTCCAAAAGACCTCCCCTTAAGTGAAGACTTCATTCCTATTTATAGGCAAAATTAGGGTTTGCCTTTTTTACTTTTAGTCTTTTTTTTTAATTTTTATTTTTTAGTCCTCTTTTTTCAATTTTTACTTTTTAGTCTTTGGACCACTTTTTTTATTTTAGTATTGGATTAGTTTTCAAATTATACACATAGTCTTGGATTATTAAAAGAACCAAAATATAAAACATATATATTTCATGTATTAGGCCGGATAAAATACGGTATCTACAGTGAGCTAATCTCATTTTTAAGGCTCGTGAACTATTACCAAAGATTCATGATATGTTACTAGAAAATGACTGCCCTACTAAAAAATCTCCTAAAGAAGGACGTACATGTCCAAACCATACAATTTTCACATCATATCTACGCAATTTATAGAAGGAAAATAACCCAGGGCATGCATAATATCATAGTTGTGATGTTAGTAAATAACGTTAAAAGTAAAAGAAATCTAATTGTTGAATCGATTTGAAACATTTCACTTGTCAAGATCTTCTTACCAATAGAAAATAATTATGGATAATGTACCCAACAAAACATGAAATATAATATTAAAAATAATCTTAGTACCTATCACACAAAGAACTATATTCGAAATTTAAAAATAGTGATGAAGGATTAAGCATTCTGCTAGTCTGACGATTGGATTCCATAGACAACGACATGCATATTACTATTATTTTGTTCAAGAGCACCTTCTACATAATGTAGTGTTCATACACATTGCACATACTTTGCATGTAAATTCGTCAATTTTTTTAAATCATTAAGTGGTGAGTGAAACTCAAAAACCAAAAGCAACGTGTTTTTTCAAAAAAAAAAAAAGATCACAACAATAAAAAAGTAACTAACCAATTATTAAACACCAAATATATGTTAGAAGGTCAATTTAGAAGTAGTACGACTAATAAGTGGATAAAAGTGTTCAAAAAAAGTTTCTCCCATCCTTCTCTATTTTAATTTTATTTAGTAATTCACGTGCAAAGAAGAGCCAAACATAAATTTAGGTATTGATGTTTGGTAAAATATCATTTAAATAATTTACAGGCAGGATTAGAGTTACATTTATCTTTGCATGCAAGAGTATCTAATCGTTGGTCTCATTAATAGAATAAGATTGAATACCAAACATAAATGTAGTTTCAACCTATACATACATGTATTTGATTAAGGATTTATATCCAAAATCTATACATACATGTATTTGATTAAGGATCATAGACTGATACATTTATTGGTCACTGACCATGATCATTTGAATAATTTAATGCAATGTTATGTTCTATCACGAAGAGATTTGTCTAACACAATGAAGGCATGCTTAATTGGAAGTTGAAACCTCCCAATAATAGCTAAGAAAAATTGTGGTAGTGAAAGAAAAAATTATGGAAATTTAACAATTTTTAAGATATTAGTAAAAACACAAATGCTACGCACGTGATAATAGCATGCCGTTAGCCATCTTCGGACCATAAGGTATTAAGGAAGAAGAAACTTCTATGTAAAGACGGAGAAATGCTCCTTTAGACAGATGAAGATCCTATTCTTAGGGCACTGGTTGAGCATCAAAGCGATCGAGGAGTGGCAAGCACCTAACAAGGTGAGTAAACTAATCTCATTTTTAAGGCTCGTGAACTATTATCGAAGATTCATGGTATGTTACTAGAAGAGGGCTGCTCTACTAAAAAATCTCCTAAAGAAGGACGTACTTCTCCAAACCATTCAATTTTCACATCGTATCTACGCAATTTAAGAATATACCCCTTCCATTCATATAGAAGAAAAATAACCCAGCGCATGCATAATATCATAGTTGTGACGTTAGTAAATAAAGTTAAAAATAAAAGAAATCTAATTGTTGAATCGATTTGAAACATTTTGCTTGTCAAGATCTTCCTACCAATAGAAAATAATTATGGACAATGTACCCAACAAAACATGAAATATAATATTTAAAATAATCTTAGTACCTATCACACAAAGAACTATATTCGAAATTTAAAAATAGTGATGAAGGATTAAGTATTCTGCTAGTCTAACAATTGGACTCCATAGGCAACGACATGCATCATTACTATTATTTTGTTCAAGAGTACCTTCTACTTGATGTAGTGTTCATACACATTGCACATACTTTGCATGTAAATTCGTCAATTTTTTTAAATCATTAAGTGGTGAGTGAAATTGAATGACCAAAAGCAACGTGTTTTTTAAAAGATCACAATAAAAAAGTATTAACCAAAACACCACATGTATGTTAGATTGTCAATTTAGGTATAGTAAGATTAATAAGTGGATAAAAATGTTCAAAAAAGTTTCTCCCATCCTTTTTTTTATTTTATTTTTATTTAATAATTCACGTGCAAAAGCACGTGCTGGAAGAGCCAAACATAAATTTAGATATTGATGTTTGGTAAAATACAAAATATCATTTAAATAATTTGAAGATATGATTAGAGTTACATTTATCTTTGTATGGAAGAGTATCTAATTGTTGGTCTCATTAATAGAATAAGATTGAATACTAAACATAAATGTAGTTTCAACCTATCATTCGTTTTATAAAGTTGGAATTTATATACTAATATAGTTTTTTAGGGAGTAGTAATATCAATTTAAACCAATTATTTTGGTTATTCAAGAGATTTATATTGGCATAAAAAACAAAAAGACTTAAATTTTTAATATAATTGGAGTATGCTTAATAAATAAATCAGTTATTATTTATATACATATTTTTATTGGTTTCATATATTACAAATAAAAATATATAAACCTATAAATTACTCTCAACACTAAAATTGGCCCGAAAAGTCAATCCCCCTACCCAGCCCTTCCAAGTTTCACTATGAAAAAAAAACATGACGACATTTAACCATAGATAGCTAGTTTCACATCTAAACTCACTTTTAACAACCATCACATATTACTCTAAACCTAAAATCACTCAAATTAGATTTGGAAAGTCTCTCACTCATAAAAAACCTAAACCCTCAACTATCAACGTCGCCATTACCGGAAGAGTCAGTGTTTCCCTCTTCCATCATAGTTTGTGAACCTTTTGCTTAAATAATATGTTTTCTGTTCTTTTCTTTCAGAGGCGTCGTGCTGACTAAGTACGCAACCCATGGATTTTCTGTTACTGTGAGATACAAAATGAGTGGACACCATGGAGTTGGAGGAACAAGTATAAGTAGATTTTGTAAGTATTGCTTGATCTTCTCAAAAGCATTTTGGCAATCATCATTCCAGGCTTCTGTAGTATCACTTTTACGGAGAAGTTTAAAGATAGGTTCACAAGTCGCAGTTAGTTGTCAGATGAAACGGGTTATGTAATTTAATCACCTCAATAAACCTCTAACTTCCTTTTGAGTTTGAGGTGGTGGCATATCAATGATGGCTCGAACCTTGTTGGGGTCATCTTTTATTCATTCCTTTCTCATGACAAAACCAAGTAGTTCCGTAGAGTGACAGTATGATCTTCCCCTTGATGAGATTTGGCAATCATATCATCAACGTACACTTCAATTTCTTTATGCATCATATCATGAAACAATGTTACTATTGCCCGTTGGTAAATCGCCCCTACATTCTTTAGACCAAATGGCATAACCTTATAACAAAATGTACCCCACAAAGTTATAAAAGTGGTCTTTTCAAGGTCTTCAAGTGCTATTTTGATTTGGTTATACCCTGAAAAATCATCCATGAAAGAGAAGCTTGAATGTCTGTAGTGTTATCTACTAAAACATCGATATGGGGTAATGGAAAATTATCGTTAGAGCTAGCCCGATTTAAGTCTCTATAATCGACACACATCCTTACTTTCCAATTTTTCTTCGGTACTGGGACTATGTTAGCAACACATTCAGGGTATTTTGCTACTTCCAGAAAACATGCATCTACTTGCTTTTTAACTTCTTTGATCTGTACCAGCATGTCTGGTTTCATTTTCCGTAACTTTTGTCGTACTAGTTTACTTTCTGGCATAGCCGAAAAATGATGAACCACAATATCAGTGTCTAGACCCGGTATATCTTGGTAAGACCATGCAAAGACATCAATATACTCCTTGAATAAGTCAATTAATTGTCGATGGCTTTCACTTGTCATAGAAGTACCGATTTGGACTTCTTTTATCTCTCCATCCAATCCCAAATTTATCACCTCCGTTAACTCTTGATAAGCTTGAGTTATTTTATCATCCTCTTCTACCATTCTTAACATTTTCGAAGATGGTTCAAAATTATCCTGTCACTTTCATCTGACTCAACGCTAAGAATGGGATTGTCAAAGTTATTTCTTATGCTCTTATTTTCGAAACCATCGTTCTCAAACCTGAATCAGATTATTGGATGAAAGGAAGGTGAGAAAAGAAAATAAATAATGCATGAGTATGAACAATATTTCAGAAATGGAAAAAAGTTGACATAAAAGGAAGAACAAAAAAGAAATGGAATTGTATTTATCATTAACGGAAGGAAATGAAACAAGTTTTTAGACTTTCATTCAAAGAGATGGCATGAAACAGACGAAAATGTAGGCCTATAACATTGAAATTCCTAAGACATTGGGCAGAATCATTAGAATTTTGGCATTAACACATTACTCTTGAAAATTACTAAGAAGAACTGGTAGCTCAGTGACATCCCAATTGTTAAGCTCATGATCTGAATCGTTCGAGAAACCAAGTCCTCTATACTTGCACTTGATGATTTTTCTAAGATTGCGGATATTGAAAGCTGGGTGATATCATCTTCAAGGTCATACTGATCTACTATAATCAGTTCTTCAAATGAAATTCCCCCACTTCTGAAGGATTCTGAAATATGAGGTATGCTTGTCATTTCCATATTGAATTCCCTATTTTCGAGCCTAGCAAACCTCTTTTTCTTTCTTTCGAGCTTCCACTTTCCCTCTATCAGCCTTGGTCAGTCTACATCCAAGCCCAAACATTTTCTCATTCTTGTCCTAATCGATTCACTTATTTATGCCTTGATGCTCACTCCTGAGTCCTTTGCATGGCTCGTACCCCCTTTTATCATCAATTTTGCCACCATCTGAGATGCTTTTGATAGGCTTAGAATTAGAGCAAGTTTCCCACTAGCAACAAATATGGTGTTCGCAATCTCAAATGATCAAAATGAGCACTCCAACGCTTCTTCTACCGCCTCAACATATGGCATGGTGACCGGCTTCGATACCAGTAAATCTTCTTCCCCATATATACAAATGAGTTTATGATCCATTATAAATTTTAGCTTCTGATGTAAGGAAGACGGTACTTCCCCAATAGAGTGAGTCCATGGTCTACCTAAAAGAAAAATATATGTTGGATTTATGTCCATCACTCAAAAAACAATATTGAATAGGCATGGCCAGATTTGAATTTCTATCTCTATATCTCCGACTACTTCTCTCCGGGTACCTCCGAATGCACTTACTATCATCATGCTCGGCCGCATATGTGTCGTGTCCCCATAGAGCTTTGGTAGAGTGGATCTTGGCATTACATTTAGAGACGAGCCGTTATCAATCAATACGTTTACAACAACATAATCCCTACATTTCATGGATATATGTAGAGCTCTGATGTGTCCAGTACCATTGGTAGGGATTTCATCATTTGTGAAAGTGATAAAATGTGGTGCGGTAATATTTCCCACAATCTCACTCAACTTCTCCACCGTATTGTCACGCAGACATACGATTGATTCAAAATTAAGAAAAAGTAACAATAAAAATATGCGAGCAGGTAAGCAGTTAAGTTGTTCTATCACCTTATATTCACTTTGTTTGATGAGCTTCAAAAATTCACATACTTCTTTAGACACTGCTATTTCATTCCCTGTACCTTCATTATATCCGGGTCTATCACTTCGTCGCCATGCATTTCTCCTTAGAACTCCTTACCATTGTCGCCTTTTTTGGCTTTCCCTTTCCTTTGCCTTTCAAACTCATCGCTTTTATCCATTTTCAAAACTTATGGCGTGTAGCATATGCCACTCCTTGTCATCCCACCTACTCTTCAAATATTAGTTATAGAGAGATCGAAGTCTGACGAATTTAGCGCTTGAGTTTTTTCGTTACTACTGAGAATAACCTCATATCTATACCTCCACGGCACTGCTCATGAATCTTTGTAAGCAAATGCACCCAGTATTTGGATGGTGATAGGTGTTAGAGCATAAGATGTAGTGGTGCGAGTTGACTTTTCCTCATAATGTATTGTGAGAGGTTTTGGGACATATGATGACACTTCAACATTTACTTCGGATGATTCTTTAGTTTTATGTTAATTGAGCTCCTTGCGGATTTTCAAGATAGGATTTTCTCTTACTGGCAGTGAGGAGTTCCAGGATTCTGGGCGCTCCCTAATTTCTTCTTTCATTTCCTCTCTCAATTGCTCTCTTTCTTGCTCATCCAGGACCCTACTTGAGCTCGCGTTCAATAGGGATGTCGGAGTTGACGGGCTATCTTTGAAAAGTTTTCTTAAAATAAATAAAAATAAAACAATGAGTTGGTATATTTTGCTAATGAAAAAGAAGAAATAATAATAACAATAATAATAATGAAAGTAAATCTATGCATGAGAAATGATACTGTGCAAAGTGAAAGTCCTGAAACACTTAATTTCATTCAATTCGTAGAGCCATCCAGTACATTTGAGTATGTAAAAGTCAATTACTTCACAATATAAATTTATACAAAATGACCAAAATGACCCAAATCCCGGTTTATTTCTTCAAAAAACTTAGACATGTTCTCCCCATTAGGAGGAATGAGCAAAACACTTCTCTTCAGCCAAATTATTTGCTCTCACAGCCATGCCTTTCAGCAATTTCACAGCCTGTTCAGATCATTGTCGAATAAAGTCGTACTCTTGTTGCAGCAATTGGTAATCATATCGTAGTGCATTAACATTAACATCGTTGCTTCTTGCCAGTTTCTCTACCATGTTGTGATAAGCTCTAACTTGGTGTTCGAGGCTCGCGATGACTTTCAATAGTTCTTCACAATCATTTGTTGACTTGATCTTCCTAACTTTTTTATTCTCTAAATCAACTTGTAAATTATCAGCGATTCGTCGTAACGAGTTATATTATTCTTCTAACATAACGATGTACGTATTTTTCTTATCGACAGTCCCATTTACCTCTTCTAAAACCTCTTGTACTAGCTTATTTTTCCTTTCTAGCTTCATGATTCGATCCTCCTATTCGTATACTACCCCTTGCAAATTCTCATTGTCTTCTACCATCTTTCTAATTTTATTGCTCAGTTTGCGAGTGTCAATTCTCAACTCTTAGTTTTTTTGCTTCAGATATTCTTGGTTCTGAACGCCGTTTCTCAAATCTCTGAATGTTTTATGGCGTCAATCTTTTATTTGTAAGACAAATTTACCTCGACTGTTAGATGTCTATTTTCTTCCAAGAGAGCTAAATTCTTTTGACGATCCTCATATAACTCATCTCACTCCTCATTTTTAGCAATCTTTTGATGAGCTTCTGATATCTTGTAAGGCAATAATTACTTTGCCTCTACTCTCAAGTCATGCTTCATACTCCTTCGTTTAGTTCATGAGGTCCTTCTGATTTCGCACCATTCTCGTTACTTTCCAAGCTCCAATCAGTTGCTATAATTTTTGTTCAATATATTGAGAATCATAACTGATCTCAATATCCTTTAATGCGTGCATGACAGAGACAAAGTGTCTAATGTATAATTGACGGAGCACCATTAGCAGAGCATAACTAGTACAACCCCATGGTCCTAGGAGTGGGACCCATTGAAAATCATCACATCTATAGATCATCGATGTCAACGGCATCCGGTGGGCTTTCCAGATAACATCCTCATCTTTCAACTTTGATAGGTGTGAGAGCCACGCCCCTTTTGTGAAAAACTATGGATTCCATTTGGCCATTCTGAATTTTGCAATAGGGATTCTCATCTTCATCCATGGACTTGAAAACTTGAGGACATTTGAAATCTGGCGGACATCTTAGATGGCTAAGAATCTAAATACATAAAAGAGATAGAGAGTTGATGAACTTCCCTTTTCCAAACACTCGTATGTGATTTAAGGAACGAAAAGTCTCAGCGAGAATTGAGATAATTGGGTTAGCACCATGTTCAACTTGAAGGAACATTTTTATCATTTTATCATCCACATGACCTTGAATCTTTGGAAATAATATGGTGCCATAAACACACTGTGTATAAAGATCTATACTCTTATCTTCATACAAGACATTTTGGATGAGGTCTAGGAGGTAATCCAACAGCACACACTCATTCCCCCCTTTGAATTTCAACATTTTCTCAATCTCAGGCGCATGGATAGTACCCGAGCTTGGATAAAGCTCTCTTCAGTGTGAGCTTTTTGTCGTAATTATAAACTTTATCCGTGTTTTATAGTGGGACATTCAGTAGGGCTTGATATTATTCAAATGTACGAGTGAGATCAATTGTTCCAAAGGTGAAACATCTATATAGAGGTTCCCAGAAATACATTAAATCCTTAAGAACGGGAGCATTGACTGTAATATATAGAAGATAAGTGGTGTGACCATATTTGCCGATAAACAAATTTTTCTGCACTGGTGAAAAATCCTCCCATATCTTCTTCAACCTCTCCAAGTCAGTGTGTGAGAACTTTATTTTAGTGATTGGTGGTAGAAGAATGACATCAACCTTTTTCATAAAATCTCTATTTCATTTCTGCGTTTCCTCTGACCATTGGGATACAGTAACTTGATCTTCTATCACACTCAGAGTGGAAGTTATGGTTTCTAAAATATGAATGAATTGAATACTTCTTTAAAATCCCTGTTACGCAGCATGATGCATGTATGCAAAAAAGAAAGACAAATTGAGAAGTGAAATAATGGAGAAGAAAAGAAATGTTTAAGTAGTGTAAGATAAAGTTAATAATGATATCATATTTAAGCCAAATCTCTATTTCTATCAAACATTCATCATGAGATGGGTTCTAAAAATCAAATGCTTGTCTATTTGGGCTTTCAAATATCTTAATAGGCTCTCAGGTTGTCCCTAGTTATTCAAACGAAGCAATAGGGGTCCCCAACGGTATCCCGAAAGTGTCAGCCTGAGTGAAAATTTTCATGAGCCTACACGGGAACCACAATTCTACGAAGGCATTCCACTACTCATTCTTGCTAATCCTAAATGGAAAGCCTGGGGTAGGACTAGTGTATATGTGTGAAATCCAAAATTATGTAAATGTAAAAGAATGGACTGTATACAACTTAAAGCATGAATTAGAAAAAAAAATGAATCAAATAAACAAACAAAGAACCACACAAAAGAATAGCATATGAAAAAATTTGGCTTGACTCTCTATCGATCTAAAAATGGTTAGACCAATCGCCTCCCCAGTGGAGTCGCCAAGCTGTCGCAACGTTCATGAGACGCGGAACGACGATTGAAAAATCATTTGTGGAGGAAAAAATTTTAGAGTCGTCACCAATCATTTTAGGGTGTGATTGGTCACCCAATTTTAAAATCAAATATTTTGGTCTATGAAAATTCAAAGTTGGTTTGGGAGTCATTTGCGTGTAGGAAAAGTATTAGTACCTGACAACACCCATTATGAAAAATGGTTATCAAATTTAATCAAACGCCATCCAAATTATATTTAAAATATTGTTAAAGAAATAAAATTTTGAATGTCCCATTAAATGTGTCTTTTATAATAAAATGAAGCAAAGTAAATGACCTTTAATGGATGATACAAAGACCATTGAAAAATATTTTTTAGTTTTTTAAGTTTTTTTTGAAAATCAAAGCATTATTGGAGTTATTCTTGGTATCCTGAAAATAACTCATCACCTCAATAGTTCAAGAAGTTTAAATATCTCATAAATCCTAAAGTCTGTCATTAGAATTTTTAATGAAATTAACAAAATTTAAATCTACTTGTTAAGGTTGTAATCCACACATCTATGAACACTAACTCTAATGATTAGGAGAATGAGATAAGACTCACATTGTAAGCATGACAATATGACAATGATACACAGATAAATAAGAAATAAGAAGAACAACAATTATACAGAAAAAATTGGTAAAAGAAAAGTTAGAAATGTATGTTAAATTTTATGAGGATGTATAAAGTAAAAAATAAATGAATAACATGTGAAACATGTAAATAATATACATAAAAATATAATTTAGAATAAATACTAATATATATTAATATAAAAATAAAAAACAAAATAATAGAAAAGAAAAATAACTTAAATTAAAAAAAGATCAAAAAAAGGGAGGGGGTATAGGGTGTGACCCTCTGTTTGCAACAGACAGTGACACCCTCCGTTTAAACAGAGGGTAAACCCTCGGTCAAACATATTTTTTTTATTTTTTAATATAATTATATTATTTAAAAAATAAATATTAAATAATTTATATTTAAATAAATTAACTTATGTAAATGTATAATTTTATTAAGATACATACATATGTAAATGCATAACCAACAGAAATATATAAGTTTCGACTACATAACATGTTAATTATCATTATTTCTTTCTTCAATTAATATTATAAAAATATCAAAAGAGATATCACGGACGGTGATTATGTAGGAAAACACAATGACTAAAAATTTCAAACTAGAATATTTTTTTGAGATATAAAGATACCCTTTTTTATTTTGGACTACTTAATTTACTAGTTACCCTTATTTTCTTTCTTCCATCATTGCTAATCAAATAAAAAAAGAATGATCATAGATGGTAACTAATTCAAACAAGTGTCACTAAATTAGCAACATGATCTAAAATAAATGAAAAGACTTGTGAGAACGATAAAAATTTTCAAAGCTGAAATATTTGTAAAATCTTTATATAGATGTTTAACTCTCTATTTTATGCATTTTTATGTATGAGAAATTATCATAAGAGATTTTTGCCTCAAATGTACACTTTCAACCCATTAAAGGGTTGATTCACATTGAGTTAATTTCTTACCTCTCAAAGGCTTTATCATCATCCTCATCGATTGAGTTGATGACAAAGATACCTCATTATTAAATTTGTAGGAAAATCATCAATGTACAAATAAAATTCAAGATTAAGAGTAAAAGATGAAGAAAAAAGAACAAACACTTATATATGGAAAAGGAAACAAAGACTATGCACTACATGTGTATGAAGGAGAAATGATGAAGAATAAAGAACAGGATAATGTTGTTAGATAATGTGCAAGAAATTTAAACTACCTTAAAAAAAGAATGCGAGAAGATGAATAAGTGAATAGAAATGTAAACTCTCTTTCTTCTATCTTAGAAAATCTCTCATATTTCTCACATACACTCTCTCTAAAAAAGATATCCTTTCATTATCTCTCAAGACTTCTCTTTCTCTCTTCCAAAATGATCTCGTATTCACTCCAAAAGCCTTCATTCCTATTTCTAGGCAAAATTAGTGTTTCACTTTTTTTAGTCCTTATGCTCACTATTTTATCATTTTAGTCCTTGAACTTTTTCCTTATCTTTTTAGTCCCTATTCTGTTTATCTATTTTAGACATTGGGCTTTTTTTGTTTTTTCAAAAAATTATACACATAGTATAAGACTAGTAAATAAACCAATAAGAAAGTGTGTGTATTTAAAGTATTAGATCGGATAAAATACAGTGTCTAAATGATAGAAATAATAGTTTAGTGTTATAAATGACATCAATTTGATAGTTCAAGAGATCAATAATATTAACATTTGCCAAACCAACTATATTGAAAAATTAAGCTTACTGAATAAATTAGGTTTGCAAATACTAAACTCAATTGGACGAGATTGATCTTTGTGGCCATGCAAAGTATTTTGATCTGAAGTAGGTTTATTAGAAATAAATATCAATGCATTGGGGTAATAAAAGTATTCTATCTCTAAGAGAGAGCATCTCTCTAGGTAATTTTGCTTGGTTCTCTTTCAGCTTTTTCCCCCTTCTCAGAGGGAGCTTATCCTATGGTTAACTTCATAGATGGTGTGGTGATAAAAAGGGAAGCCTACAGGGTGATTGTGTTGATCTTGATGCCATTTCTCAAGGATTGTTCCTTGGTTTAGATGGTAGTATTGCTAAGGGTTATGGGTTTACTAAATATGGTGAAGTGCATGGAGAGAACTTAAACCCTTTGTCTTGGATAGATGGTCAAGAAGACCAAGATGGTACTGATATTCTCATTGCTACTGAAGTCCTCTTACATGGTGGTTTAAAAGACTTTTGTATGGGCCAAAATGATGAAAGTGCTTATCTCGAGATGGCTTTGGCTCAGGAACAGATTGTGGAGAATTCTGAAGCTATAATAAAACACAAACTGGATTGCATTATTCATAACGTGCTGTGAAATAGGGAGTTTTTGGTCCAGGAGGCTACAAGATTGTGGAGTAAAAAATGGGCTGAGAGCTCAGAGCTTCAAGCTTAACAAAGATGGTTGTTCAACCTCCTATGGGGGATGATTCCCATGTGCTTGAGGTTGAAGATGATGATTATATTTGAGTTGTTGATGGACATGTGGAGGTTGATAAGGGTGAGGTCATCAATGAACAAATGGACAAAAGTAGCATTTTGGCTAAAACGGTTGCCATCAGCTCAGCTGGTATGGTTCTTCCCTCTTTGGATAAAGGTAATCCAAATCAGAACATGATCTACCTCCTTAAATCAGTGACAATGAGCCTGTGAACGGTGATTCTGGGCAGGAGTAACCGTTGCTGGTACTGAGCCTATAACCATCCCTTTGACTAATGGCATGAGCCATGGCAATGAACAAGAAGCTGGTCCTTCTAAGTTCTCTTGGGCTGAGAAAGTCAAAGGGAGAAAACCCACTAAGATTTCCTTCTCCTTTGTTGAGCCTGTGTATAAAGGTAAAGCTACTCAAGTGAATGTCTCGGCTGACATCATTGAGAAAGTCTAACAAGCTTGGAAGTCTAGTATTGTTGGTTACTTTATTGAGAGAATACCTTCATTCTCTATGGTCAATTATGTTGCCCATATGCTCTAGGTAATAAAGGCTTGCAACAGGTCCTGGCTATTAATATTGGGCTCTTATTTTTCAAGTTTGCTTTTGTTAAGCAAAGAGACTCCATTATGAATGAGGGACCTTGGCATCTTGTAGGAAGACCATTGATGGTGAAGGCATGGCATGAAAACATGCAACTTACTAAAGAGGTTGTGCAATCTATTCCTCTTTGGATTAAGTTCTAGGGAGTGCCTTTAGAGCTTTGGAATGGAGAGGGCCTGAGTAGAATAGCCAGTGTTATTGGCACTCCTTTGTTTACTGATGCAATGACTGACAACTGCACCAAGTGTCATATGCTAGAGTTTGTATTGAAGTGGATGTGTAGTATGAAATTTTTGAATCTGTTCAAGTGAACTTGCCTGACAGTAAAGCAATTATGAGAAATGTGGAATATCAAGGTCTACCTAGAAGGTGCCCCAAGTGCCAAGTATTTGGGCATGATTGTTCCTCTTAATCTGCCCAAACTAAGTCCCACTAGAGACCTATCTCTAAACATCATATTAAACAGGTCACAAAATAGCAATGGGTTCCTGTTAGGAAATAGCCTCCTACGCCACCCGAAGCCGATGTTCATGCAGCTGAAGAACCTCACTCTAGGCAGGAGTGAACATGCCAACTTGGATCCCATAGATATACTAATTGCCCCTCCTTCCCCAGTCATCCGGATTGTAGTCCAAACTGTCTTTGCTGCATCAGGATGCATTAGTTAGTAAGGACGAGTCCATGGACCCTCAGGGCAGATAGTGATACTAAACCTCCTAAACCAGATGTAATTTGTGATCTTCCTCAGGATTAGCTTAGCCCCCATGGCCGAAAGCCCTTCCAAACAGTTGGGCAAGAAGGCTAAGCTCAAGAACATTAATAAGGCTTATTGTAAGAGAATCTCTAGGGTTAAAGCCATAATCTATTCTTCAAATTGACCATTTTCCTACTTGGAACATCAGAGGGCTCAACCATCCTCTAAAGCACACTGAGGTACAAGAGTTTTGTAGCAAGTTTAATTATTGTTTTTGTGCCATCTTTGAGACTAGGATTAATGAGAGAAAGTTGAATAGGCTGAGCAAATTTGTTTTTGGTAGATGGCCTTATGTTGCCAATTATGATTTTGTTAGTAATGATAGAATCCAATTATCCTAAAATCCTATCATATTATCTATGGCTATTCATAGTATGATTGATCAAACCATATCTTACAAGTTACTTTGATAGATAACCAAGCACCCCTCTGAGCAAGTGGGGGTACCAAAACTTGGTATGGAGGCACTACTGTCTTTGTTTCCTGTATTGATAACCTTGAGGTTGAAGACTTGTGCTTTTTTGGGGGGGTGGGGTGCAAGTTCACCTGGACCAACAAAAAAGATGGTCAAAGTACCATTATAGAGTGATGGTTAATGAGGCTTGGATTAGACTATATCCTAATTCCAATGCCTTTTTCCCCTTCCTGGTACATCTGACCATTGTGTTACCATTTTGAAGCTCAACCTGGATTTTACCAAGCCTCATACTACCTTCAAATATTTTGATTTTTGGGCTGACAGAGAAGAATTCATTCCTTATGTTTAACTATATGAGATTCTAATGTGAATGGTTCTCATATTTATAGGTTGTGCAAGAAGCTCGAGCTCACAAAACTGGCCCTTAAAGCTTTTAACAGGTCTTTTTATTCCAATATCAATGTTAAGACTGCTGAAGTGAGGATCAGACTTGAGCAGGGCCAAAATGAGTTATTCTCCAACCTTTTTTACATCAGTTTACAAGCTGCTGAGAAGACCTTATTTCAGGAGTTTATCACTTGCAGACAGGCTGAGGAAAATTTTCTCAGACAAAAATTTAGAGCCCAATGGGTTAGCCTAGGGGAAAACAACACAACCTACTTCCATAAGCTAATTAATAGAAACAATACCAAAGCTAGAATTATGTAGTTGGAGGATACTAATGGCAACATTGTCACCAACATGGATGAGATTAAAAGCATGATTGTGAAATATTTTACTAAGTTGATGGGCGTAATGATCACAGTGTTGATTGGAAAGTTCTCTGGTTAGCCTATCCTAAGAAGTTGAACCAGGTGCAAGCTTCTAACCTTTGTATCCCTGTTAGTAACCTTGAGATTCATGAGGCTTTTCTCTTTTGAAATGATGCCAAAGCTCCTAGTCCCGATAGGTTTACTTTTGGTTTCTTTAAGAAAGCATGGTTTGTTGTGGAGAAGAATATTTCCATTTCTTTACTAGGATTCTTTAACAACAATGCTCCTTTGAACTTGATTAACCACATTGCTGTTTCCCTTGTGCCTAAGGTTGATTAGCCTCAGTTTCTGAATGACTTTAGACCTATCTCTTTTTGTAACATGGTTTACAAGAGTTTATCCAAGATACTTGCAAATAAGTTGAAGAGTGTGCTTCCCTCTATGATTAGCTACAATCAAAGTGCCTTTGTCCTTGGTAGGAGGATTGCTGACAACATCTCTCTATCTTAAGAACTTATAAGGAACTACCACATAAGCAATAATAATGTTAAATGTGCTATTAAGGTTGATCTTATGAAGGCCTATGGTTATGTGAATTAATAGTTTATTAATCATGCAATGAACTACATTGGAATCCGTCCCCTCTTTTGCAACTAGATTGTAGCTTGTATCTCATCCACTTCATTCTCAATCAACATTAATGGTGAGATGTGTGAGTACTTTAAGGGTGCTAGAGGCCTGAGGCAGGGGAACCCCATCTCCTCTTACATATTTTTTATAGTCATGGAAGCTCTCATAGGTTTACTTCAACATGTTATTCTTTTCCCAAGTTCCAATTCCACTAGAGGTGCAAAAAGCTCAGCATTGTCAACCTTTATTTTGGTGATGACCTCCTCATTTTCTCCAATTGTAAGGTGGAGTGCCTTAGGTTAATTAAGAGTGCCAAGATTTATTTTACCTAATGTCAGGTTTGAAGCCTAACCCGACCATAAGCTAGATGTTCTTTTCTAGGGTCTCTGAGCATCTTCAGCTGGAGTGTCTTGATCTTCTGAAATTCCTAAATGGGAAACTTCTTATTAGTTATCTCAATATGCCTCTAGTGTCCATAAAACTCGATAAGAATGATTGTGCTAAGTTGGTTGAGAGGATTACTTATAGGATTAAGGTCTGAGAGGCCAAACATTTATCCTTTCCTAGTAGGTTGCAACTTATCCAGTCTGTGATTATGGCGATCCAGGGTTTTTGGGTTACAACCTTTGTTGGAATTATGTCCAAAAATGATGGTATAATAACTATTTATGATTATTTAGTTATTTCTCTGACATTCTTATATTACTGGATTTAATGAATAAATGGAAATTTTCCTTTAATTAAAGTGTGTTTATAATTTACTCAAGTCTTGGAACTATTATCAACGTAAAAAACATAAAGATAGATGAGACTTCCAGAGAAACTCTTCTGAAATAGTTCAGAATGATATTCACAATCTTAGGATCGATTGAGTAATCGAGTTCGATTACGACTATTAGGTTGAACCAAATGATGCTGGTCTAGGGGCATGGGAGTGGAGACTCTAACAGTTATCCTAGACATGTTATGAAACATGTTGAATAGACCAGTAATAAATTAGCTTAGAGAAAAGTCGTTTATCTAGATCTAAATCTAATTTTCACATCTTAAGAGTATTTTCATGATTACCTTAATTCTAAGGTGAATATGAAACTCAGCTTAGTTACTTGCGATCTTTGATACGTCAAAGAGTGAGTTCGAATTTTTGGACAATACCTCGGCTGTTAGGATTGTGATTCAACTATGTTTGAGTTACGTGATTCACAGATAAAGAATTCATGGTGCAATTGCAATAGCAACAATATCACCTTATGCTTTATTGACGGGTGTGAATAAATAAATCAGGCCTGGTACTCGATGACATGAGTCATTGAATAAGATATTGTGAACTGTATGAGACATTTCACTGATATGTCTTCTTATTCACAGTCAAGAAATGAGTTAAGAAAATAATAATTATATGGCTAAAACAGTAATTTTATATCTCCTTTTTGTTATTGATATTCTCTAAGGGTGACATTGTAAAATATTCTGTGGACCGTGACATAAATATGTTTATTTCCACCAATAGAACTGTAGCGTGCATGAATCGAGAGTGGATTCGGCACTGGATCTATAGTGGTGCTGTACGATGTCGGGATTAAATAGGTCAGGAATTTATGGTGATAAATTAGCCAGGTATTTGAATCTCATAGCTTTATTCATGTCGGTCCATTCGGTCTCGAGAGTAGCTCATAAAACAACATTCGTTGAACCAAAAACATGTTTTGGACCAAGGAACACTTTTCGAACCAATATGTGATGTGAGTACATAAAAGAAATTAATTAATTGATAGGGATCAATTTAATTTATCAATTTAAATTGATGAATTTGGACAGGTATTTACTCTAGGAGAGATGTAAAAATCACAGATAGTAGAGCAGAGGGAGGAGATTTTTGGCAATTTAACATATAAAGATATATGTCTAAATTCAGTAATTATTATATATGAGATGGTATTAGGGTTGCATCCCTAAGATGTGTTGACATAACCCTAACAACAGTGTGTATTTACATAGAGCAAGAAAATAGTTTCTCTCTCCTCTCCTCCTTTGTTGCTGCCGAACCTATAGAGGAAGAAGAAAGAATTGTCTTTTTGCTTCCTCAGTTGTTTAGAGAGCCCACACTCTACTCCTAGTAATATTCTTGTGAGATATACTTCTGAATCTTACGAGTGGTTATTGGTGTGAATATTATTTGAAGTCCTATGAAAAATGAAGAATGGAAGACAATTAATTGGATTCTACCAAATCATTATGTATCCAATACAAGAAAAATATATTAAATTGTTTATACCCATTCTAAATACGCATGATCATAGAAAAAGTTTTATATTTAATATGATTAAATGTTTGGTGTAACAAGTTTTTGAATCTTCCGTATGAACAGTTCGTGGTTTATTTATTTTTCACCAACTTTTAAAACCCATTCCAACAATTGTTATCAAAGCCTTGGATTCTTGATCATACATATTTAGTGATTTAACGTAAGTATAGATGGATATTGTCATATTGTCCTATATTTTTGTATGGTAGATTCAAAACATGTTTGAACGTGTTTTATGAATGGATCATGATTGATTGGTTCTAGGTGCTTATTTTCACTTGTGGAATTGATGTACACCAAATTTGAGGCATAGGATTTGATGTAATTTAATTTTTGTAAAAGTTGTATCTTTAAATTCCATGTAAATCCATCGTCTAAGAGAAAAGTCATTCATCGCCGTCGTTCGCCACCGCCGCCACCACTTGTCGCCGCATAACACCGTCGCTTGCTGCCCCATGCCGCCGCACGCTGCTGCTTACCATTTTTGCTCGCCACCGTAGCTTTTCAAATTATGGTTTAGGAAAACCTTGGGGTTTAGTAAACCTTGAGATTTTAGAAACTTTTGGGTTTAGGAACCCTTGTTTTTTTTAACTTTTGAGTTTACGAAACCTTAAGGTTTTGGAAAATCTAGTGTGCATAAGGCAACATTGGGCTAGCATGGACCCATCAAGCCTATTGAGGTGTTGGACTATGCAAGGGTTGCTTGGCCCAACTAATTTATAGGAATTTTAGATTTAATTCCAAACCCAATCCAGTTACTAAAAATTAATTTTATTTAATTCAATAATTTTTCAACACTAATTAATTGGAGTTTATTTTACAAATTATTTTTAAATATAAATAAATTGATTAGTTTACTTGGTAATTAATTTATCAAGTTAAAAATTGTTGGAATATTAAATTGAAATTGAATTTTGAATTTTGAAAATGGGATTGAACTTTTGTAAAGAGTTACAAATTAGTGGGACTTCGTGAAGGAGAAAGAGTCAATTACAGACACTATGAATATTAGTATTTAAAATTATTGTAATTTATTTATTATTCTTTTATGGATTGTAATTAGAAATGAGCCATAGAAATGTTAATTTTGAATGGATGATTTATTATTAATCTTATATCATCATATAACATGTTATATAGAAATAAGGATATGCCAATATCAAAATGCCATGTAGCATGTACATGCATCATTGTAGTTTAAATTTTTAATGGGTTATAATTTAACTAAAATGCAAATTTTATAAAAGTTATAATTTAAAATTTATAAAAGTTTATAATTTTGAAAACTTGTTTTTCCTATATATAAAGAGTTACGTTTTTTAAAAAGTAAAGAAAAATTCATTTTTCCAAAAACTAAGTGGGAGTGTCGTTTACGTTGAAACGTTCTCAAGGTCCCCAACGCAAACTTGGTCGTGGCACGAGAAATGGTTTAGAGCCGCCCTAGTGGTCCTCTCTTCAGTGGGAGAAACTTCTGAATCGTATCCTTTTGAGTCATAGAGTTTCTTATGAGCTAAAACTTGTAAAGGAAGTGGTGAGACATGACCGTTCCTAGATAGACTGTTAGTTCATAGCAACCTTTAAAGTCGATGCATTGGTTAAACACTTAGACCGAAACACATTGAAATCTCTCATAGGAGCTAGTCAATGGGGCTAAGGTGACCAAAATCATTGGTCATTGGTTAAGCTAGATGTAGTGACATATTAAGAAGTGTTAACCAAACGAGAAAAGTCTCGATGCGATAGGAGGTAGCTTGGACGTTGTCCTTAAATGAGACAAGTTATTGTTGTTGATCGAAACATCATGGAAGAAATATTTTTCATTAGATTTGTAAGTATATAAGTATTTGCATCATGCATCATACTTTCATAAATGATTGAATATTTATTTACACTATTTTATTTATTCTATTAAGTAATTATATCATTATCCCCACTCTCAACAATCTTAAATACGAACAAACTTACTGGTGAAAATTACATGGATTGAAAACGTAATCTTGATATCGTGGGGATGGTAAAAAAGCACAAGTTTGTGCTCACCACCCCTTTATCCTATTGAGCCTATTGCTAAATCGACTCAAGAGGAAACATATGCTTATGCTTCTTGGGTGTGTTATGATGAGATCGTCATATGTTACATCTTGGAATATGTTAGCAATGTCTTGCAACAACAGTATCAAAACATGGAAACTACCACTGATATGATGTTGAACATCACTGAAATGTTCAAAGATCAGGTTCGTCAAGCTAAACAGGCTGTTGTGTGAAACTTCATGAATTGTCGGGTGAAACCTAGAACTCCTATCAGTGAACACATGATGTTTATCATAAGTTATCAAAATGAGATGGAGATCATGAATGGTGAGGTAGATGGTGAGACACAAGTTGATATAATTCTTGAGACTCTACCTGAAACTTTTGAGAACTTCAAACTAAATTATTCGATGAATAAGTTGAGGTACCCACTTTTTTAGCTTATGAAGGAATTGCGATCTGTTGAGACCCTATTTATGAAGGCCAAAAGGAAGACTGGAGAGGAAAACTTTACTAGTAAGTCTTCCATCTTTTGCATAAAAGAGAAACACAAGAGAGGTCCAAAGAAGGCTAAGAAGCATAACTCGAAAGTTGAAAAGACAATGGCACTGCAAAAGCGGACAAGTCAAAAGACAAATGTCATCATTATGGAGCCACTAGCCATTGGAAACACAACTGCCTAAATTATCTCAAAGAGTTAAAATCCAAATGTATGGTACTTGTTATTGTGGTGTGTTATATGGCTAGCTCTACTTTTTCATGGCTTGTAGACTCTACAGCCACTAACCATATATGTTGTTCATTGTAGGGGGTCCGGGTAACCAGAAGGCTTGACGAGGTTGATTTTAACTTCCATTGGGGAAATAGAGCACCAATATAAATTTCAGTAGCTAGTTTGATTGAGCAAATATTTTCTTTAAATTTCATTGATAATGATATCTG
Source organism: Datisca glomerata (assembly GCA_003255025.1). Lineage (NCBI taxonomy): Eukaryota > Viridiplantae > Streptophyta > Magnoliopsida > Cucurbitales > Datiscaceae > Datisca > Datisca glomerata. The sequence goes on from QANY01002375.1 coordinate 1,646,789, forward strand.
TATTTTTAGAAATAATTGTTTGATCACTATGACACGCTTGATAAATAACCTATTCTATGTAAAACCAATAGTTCCAATGATATTTGACACTGAAATAAAATTTCACTTTGAATTCCCAACTCTTGGTGTTAAAAGGTAAAAAATGGATAGGTGTCGGTATTTTTGGTCATTACATAGTTGGTGTATTTTGACATGATATGCCATACATAGCATAGATTAGGAAAGAATACGGCCATCCAATCTTCCTAGATTTGCTAGGATTTCCTCCAACGCAATCCACATAAATTCCAGGAACCCCTAGGTGGATAAGTTTGACGACTCAGCATCGGTACGTAATTGAGTTTCTCGTCCGATGGATCTGATCTATAGTTAGAGGCAATACATACCAAAAGGTTCGAAGAAGGAACATACATAAGAGTATATTAACCTATTGACATTAGTGACACGGCTGAATGCATAAAGGAAGTGCACGTTTGCGGGACCTTAGTCGGATGCATATAAAAGTCAACCTACGAGCTTAGAAGAGCGTGGTAATGCTGATCTACAAAGGGATAGTAATAGGTTGAAGTCCGACTCAATCGATCTAACCTACTTGTGGAACTTACATCTTGGCCATATTAGTCTAGACAGGATTAAAAGACTTGCTAATGATGATCCATTGTAAACTTTAAATGTGGGATCACTACCCACATGTGAATCCTGCATAGAAGGAAAAATGACCAAGAGACCATTTTTCAGCGAAGGGTGAAAGAGTCCCTAAATGCCTCAAACTCGTACATAGTGATGTATGTGGACCATTTCAAAGGTTACAGATAGTTTATAACCTTCACTAATGAGTACTCACGTTTTGGACATGCTTATCTAATGCGTCAAAAGTCTGAAACTTTTGAAAAGTTCAAAGAGTACATGGTTGTGGTTGAGAGTACATGCTAGGAGAGTTTGAAGACTTTCTTAAGAAAGAATGATTCTTTCCAAACTTACAACACCTGACAATATAGAACAGAATGATGTGTCAGACAGAAGTAATTGAACTATGATGGACATGGTTAGATCTATGATGAATCACTCATCCCTCCCAGATTTATTCTAGGGACATGCCTTGGAAACAATAACATTCATTTTGAACCAAGTTACGTCAAAGATGGTGCTTAGCACGCCATATGAAAGATGGAGTGGGTGAAAGGCATCCGTAAGCCACCTTAGGATATTGGGATGCCTGACAGATGTACTGAGACCGAAGACAGGCAAGTTATGTCCAGTCGATCAGAATTATGCATGTTTGTAGGATATCCCAAGCGAACGGGATACGTCTTCTATAGTCCAACCAACAAGAAAACATTCATGACCATGAACACATGTTTTCTTGAAGAGGACTATATAAGAAGTGTGAAACTGAGAAGCAAACTTGTGCTAGAGGAATTATTGATTGGGAATACATTAACTCCCATATCAGGACGTGTTCCCGATTCAATAATGGAAAAATCACAACAGGGGCTAGAGCCTATGAACCCTCAACATAATGGGAGGGTTATGAGATAACCTGATAGGTACATGTCTTATGGAGATGCCTTAACAATATTCTTAGATAAGGTTCATGATGAACTTGTTTGCTACTCGCAAGCCATGGCTGGTTGTGAAGTAAATCTATGGCAAGAAGCCATAAACGTAGAGATATAATTGTTTTGCTCGAATGGAGTCTGGAAGCTTGTAGATCCTTCTGAAGGAGTAGAACTTGTAGGGTGTAAATAGATTTATAAGAAAAAGAGAGGTCCGGATGGAATGTAACGTGCGTAGCTTGTTCCACAATTACACGGTTCTACAGGTATCCCCTAACCTAATATCCGCTACTAAGGTTCTGAAAGAAAGTAGCTAAATCGCCTGTATAACAGATCTACGAATAGCCAACGCCTCTAACAACGTATTTCAGGGGAGGGGGTTAGGACGGTTCCTTAGGCACCTTCACATCTACATCTACTTATAACAAGCACGTACACTTTTTCAAGGCCTTCATCGGAGTAAAAGCGGGTAAGGGAAGTCGTCGGGTAGTACTCTGGGGTACTAGAGTACTACCTTACCCAACTGTGGGAGAAGAAGGATTTTTATTGCATAACCGCTTACGGTTTGATGATTGCTTCAATCAACAATGGGTTATGCATTCACTCATCAGAAGACAGGTTTTTACAAAGTGTGAAAAAGCATCCTCCATGTTAGGCCAATAAAAACTTCAGGATAGGAGAGCCAGGGTTCGTTGCTGACCTGGATGACCCGCCCATGGAGTCTCATGATTCTCGCTCAGAAGTTTAATACGAAAAAAATAACAACTGTTGGAGACATAAGATCGTTGGTCCTTAGCATAGAGGACTCCGTCTTCTACCCAAAATCACCGAGTGACTCCCTCTCCCACTTGTAGAAGACGGGAAGTCACCACATCTTTCTCGGTTTCAGCCCTAATCTCTTGGAAGATATCGCCTTCAACCGGCAAACACTGGAAGAAAAACCTGCTGCGAGTATCGGCCACTACATTGATCTTGCCCGGGTTATGTTTCAAAGTACAATCAAACTCTGCCAAAAGCTATTGCCATCGGGCTTGTTTTGGCCTAAGTTTCTTTTAAGTATCAAAGTAGCTCATTGCAACATTATATGTCTGGATTTCAAACTTCCCACCCAATAGATAATGTCTCCAAAGCCGCAAGAAATGTAATACAGCAGTCATCTCCTTTTCGTGAACAGTAAAACGTTGTTCTGTTTCATTAAGTTTCCAGCTTTCGAAGGCCACCGGATGACCTTCTTACACTAAAATAGCCAAAGGAGTCTGATCGAAGGAATCCCTTTCTACCTTGAATGGTTTATCAAATTCAAACAATTTGAGCCCTGGTTCATTCGATATTGCTCTCTTTAGCTTATCAAATGTCATTTGACAATCATGAGACCCGAACCATTTCTGGTCTTTCTTCAATAAGTCTATTAACACTACGACTTTCTTCGAATAACCTTCCATAAAAGGCCTAAAAGAGTTTGCCAAACCTAAGAAAGATCTCAATTCAGTGATCTTATTGGGCGTAGGTACCTTAAGAATAGCCTTGACTTTTCTTTCTGGCAACGCCCAATACGATGTCCCAAAAGCTGCATCTTTTTCTAAGCGAAGATTTTTCCTCCTTCAAATACAATTCATGCTCACGGAGCTTAGCGCTAAGCTACCAATCCTCTGATCTAATGCCCCTATGCGCCACTCCTCTTTGAGTCGACATGGAATTAGACCAAAGGGAATCCCCATAGGAACTAGTCCCTTAGATTTCGCACGTAGGAGATCGAGACACAGCCCCAGGGCTATGAGGAATGATGTAGATCGATCGCCCTAGATAGACGACTACATAGAGAGTCTCTATAAGTCTATATATTCTTTGATTTTGTTCCCCCTATAAGATCAATATCACTACCAATATTCTAAGAAAGTCTGAATTTTCCACGGAAGCTGGCTCGAAATATTGGATCTTAGGTGCATTTTCCTCTGGAATCTTACTGTTTGGGTACGACCGGACAACTACCGATATCCAGAATGAAAGCGTGGATTATATACAAAGTCTTTCCTATTTCTCCTAGTCTCGCAGTTGTCAGCTCCTTAGCTTTAAGTTTTTTCTCCTTTACTCTTTAAGGTAAGCTTGTTTATGTTCTGGCTTTCGAGTTGGATATCACCATATGCTAGTGCTAGTGCGGGTGAAAGCCTCTATGGGAGAGGAAGAGATCATTGAGGGCATTCCTGATCTTACAGTGCATTCATGCAGCAAGATTCAGATTGAATGGACATAGAGGGAAGAGGGTCTAGTTCCGTTTTACTTAGCAATTACCAGTAATGTCCCTATCGACCTCAGTCTTGTTTTTTGCTAACTTGAGTCTAGAACTTGAGTCTCTCATTAAAGGCCGAATACCCATATATATGGAAGATAGTCGGCCCACTTCAAGCCGTTCCAACGATTATGCCTCTTTTAGCCCTACTGTCCCCCCCAAGACATTCAAAGCTAGGCTAGTAGCTAAGGGTTACACCCAAAAGAAATGTATTGACTATGAAGATACCTTCTAGCCGGTGCTCATACTTAAGTCCATCTGAATTCTCTTGTCCATTACTACTGCCCTCGATTACAAAATCTGACAGATGGACGTCAAGATTACCTTTTTGAATGGAAATCTTGAAGAGCGCACTTATATGGCCCAACCAAACGGGTTCATGGAAAAGGACAAAGAGGACAAGATTTGTGAACTGCTAAAGTCCATTTATGTACTTAAGAAGCTTCACGGTCGTGGAATATCAGATTCGATAAACTTGTCAAGAATTTTGGTTTTGAAAAGTTAGTGGACAATCCATGTGTGTATAGTCTTGCAAGTGGACGATAATCTACTCATTAGGAATGATGTTGGAAAGTTGTCTGATGTCAATATTTTAACTTGCAAAGTAATTTGATATGAAGAATCTTGGAGAAGCTGCATTTGTCTTAGGTATTCATATCTTTCGAGATCGAAGAACAGATAATTGACACTATCTCAAGCATCTTATATCGAGAAGGTGATGGATCATTTCAGTATGCAAGACTCCAAGAAGGGATAACTTCCCTTTAGGCATGCAGTCCGCTTGTCCAAGGAGCAGTCTCCCAAGACTCCTCAAGAAGAGGAAGATATGAGAAAGATTCAATATGCCTCAGCCGTAGAAAGTCTCATGCATGCGATGCTTTACACTAGGCTAGATATTTGCTACATTGTGGGCGTGGTGAGTTATTTCCAATCAAATGTTGGACTCGAGCATTAGAATGTTGTAAGCACATCCTCAAGTATCTTAGGAGAACGAGGAATTACATCCTTGTGTATTTAGGTAGTGATTTAAATATGGAAGGTTATACTGACTCTTATTTCCAAGCAGACAAGGATTCCAGGAGCTACACTTCAGGATTGATGTTCATACTGAATAGTGGAGTAGTAGTATGGAGAAGTATCAAGTAATCTTGCATTGTGGATTCTACCACGGAAGCTGAGTATGTGGCATCTTGTGAAGCTGCAAACAAGGTTTTATGGCTTCAAAAGTTCCTAAAGACTTTGAAAGCTATTCCAGAATCTGACAAACATATGACACTTTATTGCAATAACGGTAGGGCTGTAACAAACTTGAAAGAACTGAAGAGCCACAAAAGATCCAACTATATAGAGCATAAGTATGACCTCCTAAGAGAAATTGTTTAGCATGGAGATGTTGTAGTTACACACATATTAACGGCCAACAATCGGGTAGATCCATTCACGAAGACTTTAAACATTAAAGTCTTGATGGTCATCTGGAGAGCATGAGGATTCGAGATTGTTCACGCCTACTTTAGTCTAAGTGAGAGATTGTTAGAATTATGTTCATAAAGTATGATGGGAGATTAAATGAAAGTTTTTATTTAATTAAAGTGTGTTTCTAATTTACTAAAGTTCTGGAACTATTATCAAGAGAAGAAGAAAAAAGACAGATGGGTCTTCTAGACAAACGCTTCTGAAATAGTTGAGAATTTTACTCGCATTCTTAGGATTGACTGGGCAATCGAGTCCGATTATGACTGTTAGGTGGAATCAAAGGATGACGTTCTTGGGGCATGGGAGTAGATTCTCGAACAGTTGACTAAACATGTTAGGGAACATGTGGAATAGACCAGTAACAAATTAGTTTAGAGCAAAACTGTTTATCTTGATCTAAATCTAATTGTTACAACTTAAGGATATTTTCATGATTACTTTAATCTCAAGGCAGATATGAAACTCGACTTAGTTACTTATGATCTTTGATACGCTATATGAGTGAGTTGGAATTGCCCGATAATATCTCGATTGTTGGATCGTGATTCAACTATATTGGTGTTGTGTGATTAATAGATATGAAATCCGTGGTGAGTTGCAATAGTAACAATATCACCTTATACTTTATTGATGGGTGTGTGTGAATAAATAAATCGGGTCTGGTACTCGATGACATGAGTCATTGAATAAGACATTGTTAACTGTTCAAGACACATCATTAATATGTATTTCTTATTCACAGTCGATAAAGAAATTAAGGAAATAATAACTTGAGAGGTAAAATGATAATTTTACATCTCGTTCTTGTTACTGATATTGTTGAAGGGTAACATCGTAAAATATTTAGTGGATCGTGAAATAAATATGTTTATTTGCATCAATAAAAAATGTAGCGCACATGAATCGAGAGTTGATTCGGCATCAGACATATATTGGAGTCGTACCAAGCAAGTCGAATTCACAATGGTGAGATGTAGTGAGGTGTATAACGCCATCCTCGGTAGGCCTGCCATCCAGAACTTCAAGGCCGTGCCCTCTACATATCACGGGGTGATGAAGTTCCCCACCGCCGAGGGCATAGGATCGGTGAAGGGGGACGAGAAGACGTCGAGGGAATGCTACGCCACCACCCTCAAACGGAAGGAATCGACAATGGAAAGGGAGCTAATCCAGACAAAGGCTTAACCCACTTAGGAAACAAAAGGGGAAAAGGAATAGGAGCCATGCAATTAAGTGAAGTTTTATCAATAAAAAGCTCATCCACCCGCAAAGAAGGATCTAAGGGGTTGTTTGTCTCCGGCTTTCCACGTGGTAAACTTATTTTCCAACACTTTCTCATGTTTATTATAAGTGTTCTTATTTGCCGTGGTAAAAGTATTTGGTCTGGTAAAATAACAATCCTACATTACTTACCCTACCAATTTCCCACAAAAATCTACTTTACCAAATAACTTTCTCATCTTACAACACATCTACACATATTTCAAAATAACTTTTACTTTCTCAAATCCCCATAAAAACAGTAGTATTTGTTTCGATTATTCCTACTTTATTTTGATATTTTATTTTTTTTCAAGACCAAAGCCTCACAAAAGTGTCGTAAAATATCTAGATCTTGGTGGAACCGAAACATTCCTGATTCTGAATTTGGAGATTTTTTTCATCCATTCCGATTCATCTGCCACCTTTTCTCGGGGTTGTCTCGTCAGAATAATATATGCCATTAATTGAAATGAATAAAATAAAATATTAAGTTTGAATTAAGAATAGATAAACTCTTCATATATACAAAATCTAAAATCTAAATTATTATAATACATGTTAATAATCTCAAATATCATTTTTTTTGTGGAGAACCGGGCCCGTGGGATGAAACCACGAATGGGGGGTCCCTCAATAATTTATATTTAGTTTTAGATTCTATTTAACCAAAATATAAAAAAAAATACATCATTGTTCTGTTTTGTTCCTATGGCAGAACTAAAATATTTTGTTTGTTCCTGCCAGAGAGGAAGGATATTGATAACCATGGTATGCATATTTATTGAAGAAAAATACATGTAACAGAAAAATTATTGTGTATTATTAAATATTTTAATGTATTAATATAAATAATGATTATTTATATCAGATCTATTTTTATATATAAAAAGGAAAATTGTATGATAATTAATTTACAATGTCACACAAAATTTAATCAAACACGACATGAATTATTAAATTTTTTTAGTACTTGCTAATAGAGAATCTGTATACAATTTTGCTATGTAAATTTGAATAGTTTGTCATTGAATTTATTTGTACGGGTGTAAGTAAAAAAATTATTTTAATTTTTGACGTAGTAAGAAAAAAATAATTGATTTAATTTTATTGATGGGTTAATAAATAGTTAATTAATTAGTGCATAAAATAATGTCTATATATATAAGAGATATAATGTGTATAAGAATCTATAAATAATCATTCACAATAAGTAAGTGTTGATAATAAAAACTATAAATAATAAATAATTCTATTACTTTAATATAATTTATATAACTTTTCCAACAACTTTATTAAACTTTCTCACACAACTTTACGCAAGTATCTTACATACCAAACAAGGAAATCATATTTTTCAATAACTTTTTTCATTTAACCATGCGTTATCAAACATAGTTATCTTAATATCTTGTCATCTAACTTCATCACTTAAAATTTTTCAGCAATTTAACTTTCTCAGTATTCTTACATAACCTGTACCGAATGACCTCTAAGGTGATGTCTGTTGAGCTGTCTTTGATTGGATAGAAGGGAGGTGACCTTGACTTAAATCATTTAACATTAATTTTTGAAATGATCGGATGAAGACTATACTGACATCCTCTTACGGTGATTGGGCCTGTAGGGTGCTATCTTCGGTGAGTACTGATGACCTTGTTGGAAACGTGACGCTCGCGGTGGAAGCATGAGACTTTCAAAATTTTATAAAAAAAATGAATTTTTTTCGATAAAAGAAAATAAACGCGACGCAATAGTTTTCAAATTAAAAACTTTTATTGAAAACTCTTTTCAATCGGATCCATTATATATTTATATATTAAATCGAAGACATACATGGATATATAATATATACCTCTTGTTATCTAATCAAGCGTTCTTGCAAACCAACGATCTTCCGTTCTCACGAACAACGTACTTCAAGATTCACACCAAAATCTTCTAAATCAATCATCAAACACACTAGAATGTCTTTGAGTACATAGAATATAGCAAGAATACCTTTCTGTCACTAGATGTACTTGACTCATGAGATCTAGAAATTTTTGAAGAAAGAGTAATTTTGTCAGACTAATCTCTGAGAGAATACAATGATTATTCTCACATAGCTTTTTGATTAAATTTTACAATTAGAGAGTCTCACTCTGACAACTTTTCACAAAATTTTAAAATTAGAGTGTTGTTAGCACACTTTTCAACACTGAGGCTAATAAAATAATATCTATATCTATATCTATATCTATCTATATATATATATATATATATATTAGGAACCTCAGATTTTAGAGATATACATAAAATAATAATTAATCACAAAATTACATTGTAATGGGACCCACTATAATTGTGCACAACTGCAGTTTTGCACACCTAACTGTAATGTCACGTGACACTATAGTAGTCCATGTCAATTTTTGGTTCTTAATCAGTGATTGACATGTGACAGTCCAACATGCCACATGGCAATTTACGTAAATTAGTTATTTATTTTAATAAGATAAATATCTATATATCAGTTAATTTAAAATTAACTTTTCTGAGTTTTTTTATCAACTAGCTTATCTGTTATTTCACAAATAACAGACTTAGTTGATTCAAATTTTGAATTATTATCTAATAATAATTTAACATAATGTAGTTACACAAATTAGATATATTGTCTCACTTATCGATAATTAGAAAAATTAATCGATATAAATATTTATATATAATTTCTGAAAATTCATATAACTAATTTAATTAATTAATAATACATACTTATCTCATAATTATATACTTGCCCCTGAAATATAATTCCTTTTGCTGGTTAGTCATTTTCTCATATCCTGAAATATTCACACCCTAGACTGTGTAGTACAGAAGTGACTTGTGGACCATGGACCTATGATCCTAAGTTCTAATAAATCAGATTATTAATTAAGCTCTTTAATGACATAACCTTATTTATTAATTCTATTATTACTTTACTATAAATATGAAATTATACTCTTAGAGATTATAGAATGTATTTACAGAGTATTCTCATGTAGTCGAGTGATATAATCATTTCATGTAGTTTTGTCTTCCAATTATTGGTTCGTAAATTAGAGCTGGCCAAAATTACCATTTTACCCTTCTAATTATCTCTTGATCCTTAATTATCATTAGTTCACCAGTGAAGAGCTAATTTATAATCGTATTATAAATTTAAGCTCAATAACCAGTCAATTTCAGAACTAACACTTAAGAGAACTAATATATGATCCATTAGAAAAGCTTGGATTCCAAATCTTATAAGATCATATTCTTAGCCATCCACATCACTAAATCTCCAAAGCAAAACTCATTAGCATGTTTTACAAACAAACCTTAATGAGTGAATCAAAAGATTCAGTAGACATGTATAGGAGTTCATGACTACTCAGGATTCAGACTGATCTACATATGATTATGTTAAACAATAAGTTAATAAAGATATTAATTCACATACTTACGATTGCAAGTTTCTTAGCACGTAGTGCCAATAGTCCCCTTTTTGTCTCACGAATAAAGATTGAATCCTTGTCTTCGAGAGTTTTTACCCGGAGGAGGCTTCTAAACTCTTTTTTCTTGAAACCTGAGGACGAGCAGCGGTACCAGGGTGATGATCTTGAGGATCAGGCGTCTCGGGGGGCGAAGGAGTCTCAAGAGGTGTCGGGGGGACTTACTTGTGCGCTTCCAACGAAGATACCTCAGTGAGATCCTGAGCATTGTTTGGGAAAGTCAAGAGAGCTTAAAGTTTGTCCGAGGATTTATCATCCGATTTGGATACACTAAAAATTAATTATAAAGGATAAGGCACCAAAACCAAGGCCAAAGCTGGAAACAAAGTAGACGCGAAAAAGCCTTATATATATGTATGTATAAGTGTGTGTATATATATATGTGTGTTTGTGTGTATGTATGTATAAGTGTGTGTGTGTATATATATATATATCTGTGTGTGTGTGTGTGTGTGTATATATATATATCTCTGTGTGTGTGTGTGTGTGTGTGTGTGTGTGTGTGTGTGTGTGTGTGTGTGTGTGTGTGTGTGTGTGTGTGTGTGTGTGTGTGTGTGTGTGTGTGTGTGTGTGTGTGTGTGTGTGTGTGTGTGTGTGTGTGTGTGTGTGTGTGTGTGTGTGTGTGTGTGTGTGTGTGTGTGTGTGTGTGTGTGTGTGTGTGTGTGTGTGTGTGTGTGTGTGTGTGTGTGTGTGTGTGTGTGTGTGTGTGTGTGTGTGTGTGTGTTTGTGTTTGTGTGTATGTATGTATAAGTGTGTATATATATATATGTGTGTGTGTGTGTGTGTATGTGTGTGTGTGTGTTTGTGTATGTATGTATAAGTGTATATATATATATATATATATATGTGTGTGTGTGTGTGTGTGTGTATGTATGTATAAGTGTATATATATATATGTATGTGTATATATATATATATATATATATAAGAATAAGTGAAAATCAGTGGTTCTATCATATATAATCTGATTATATAAAGTACATGCACTAAGATATCTATCCACATCAATGATCCGGATCTAAACACATGCATTCATAATACTTAGTAAACCGTATTAGTAACCATTTATTAAAGATTTCATACTTGAATATGTTGCTGACAATTTTATTCATTATCTATGATCTTAATCCTCTCGTACTAATACAAGGTCATAGTCTCATTAATGAATATAGAATTTTAAGATATTTATATAAATTATTCAACAATAATTTAAAAGAACAATTATAAGAAAAATGTAATTCCATTAAATTTCATATTAAAATATCAATACATATGTTTTTAGGGCATTACCCCAAACAATCTCCCACTTGTCCTAAAGTAAATGGGGCATCTCTCTCAACCTCATGTTTTGCACATGAACCTTAATTGACTTCATAGGAAGTGTCTTGGTAAAAAGATAATTCAGGTTCTGATTTCACACTATCTTCATGATAATCGCATTCCCTCGATGCAGATCTCTCTTACAAAATGATATTTCCTCTTTATGTGCTTGTCCCTTTTGTGACTCCTCGGTTCCTTGAAATTAGCTACCACCCCACTGTTGTGATAATATAAGATCAGTGACTTGTCCATATTTGTAACTACTTCCAACTAAGTATAAAACTTTCAGAGTCACAAGCCACTATATATTTGGCTTCCATAGTGGAATATACAATGTTAGATTGTTTAATACTTCTCTAGACTAGAGCTCCTACACCTATGGTGAATACTGATCCAGACGTCGACTTTTGAGTGTCTCTGTCTGATTGAAAATCAGAATCAGTATATCTAGAGGGGTTTAGGTCTCCACCTGAAGAAATAACCATATAATTTCTTGTTCTCCTAAGATACTTGAGAATGTGCTTACTGCAATCCAATGTTCTAAACCAGGATTTGATTGATAACGACTAACAATTCCTACCGCATAACAGATGTCTGGTCTCGTACACAACATGACATACATGATACTACCAACAACTAAAGCATATAGAACATTTCTCATATCCTCTTCCCCTTAGATGTCTTAGGAAATTGTTCATTGAAGAGGATAATTCCATGTTTGGTCTGTAGTTGACATTTCTTGCAGTTCTCCATAGAGAATCTCTCCAGCACCTTATCAATATAAGATGTATGAGAAAGTGCCAAGAACTTGTTCTTTCCATCCCTTAGAATTTGGATGCCTAGAACATAGCTCGCCTCTCCTAAATCTTTCATTTGAAAGTTCTCAGCTAACCACTTCTTTACATTTGATAAAGTTTCTACATCATTCTCAATGAGTAGAATATCGTCAACATAAAGAACTAAAAAAACCACTATCTTATCTTTGATGAATTTATAAATACAATCTTTGTCAATATTTTGCTCGAATCCATATGATTTAATAATCTTATCAAAAGTAAGATTTCAAGATCTAGATGTTTGCTTTAATCCATTAATAGATTTAAGCAACTTGCATACTTTTTTATATTTTCTCTTTTTCATGAACCCTTCTGGTCGCATCATATAGATACTTTCTCCAAGAGAGCCACTCAAAAAAGTTGTTTTGACTTCCACTTACCATATTTCATATCCTAAAATAGTGGCAATGCAAAAAATAATGTGAATGGATTTTAGCATGCCAACAAGGGAGAATGTCTCTTCATAATCGACTCATTACCTTTGTGTATAGCCCTTGACTACCAGTTGTGCCTTGAAAGTCTCTACTTTCCTATATGCACCTCTTTTATTCTTGAAGATCCATTTACATCCAATGGGCCTGACATCTTCAGGTGAATCTACAAGTTCCTAGACGGAATTGGAATACATTGATTATATTTCCTGGTTCATGGCATCTTGTCATTTCTCCTTTTCAGGATCATCCATCAGCACTTTATAATTTAATGAATCTTCCTTAACAGTGTCTAACACTAGGACATATGCCTCTAGTTCATAGTGAATAGGTTATCTTACAACCCTCTTTCACCGGGGTTTCTAGAATAGGAACTGTGGTTTCTATTGTTTGCCGTTTATCAGTTGATGATGAAGGTGGTATGATCTCATCAGATGCTAATTCTTTAAGAACTACTTTACTTTGAGGTTTGTAGTTTTCTATATAGTCATGTTCAAGGAAGGTGACATTCATAGATGCAAACACCTTTTGATCCTTACCCACCTTTAGTCTCTAGAGCATCACCAACAAATATACACACTTCTGACCTTGAGTCTAACTTTCTAGTCTTGGATCTAAGAACGTGAGCTGGACGCCTCCATATATGAAAATGACGCAAACTAGGTTTGAAGCGATTCCATAACACTGAATGTGTCTTGCTTACAGACTTAGAAGGCACTACATGTAAAATGTAAGTTTCTGTTTGAATTGCATATCACCAAAAAGTGTTGGTAGTGATGAGTAGCTTAACATCGACCTAACCATATCCAATAAGGTTCTATTTCTCCTTTTTGGAAGATAATTTTGTTGTGGCGTCCAAGTGGTATGAGTTGGGATAGGATGCTATACTCCAGCAGGTAATCCTTGAATTCTAAATCCAAATATTCACCACCTCGATCTAATCGAAGTGTTTTTAATGATCTATCTAATTTTTTTCAGATTCAACTTTGAAGTCCTTAAACTTTTGAAAAGTTTCAAACTTTCTATGTATTAGGTAAGTATAACCATATCTTGAGTATTAGTTAATAAAAGTGACAAAATACTCATACTCACTTCTAGCTTGTACATTGTTCGATCTACAGACATGACTATGTACTAGCTCAAGTGGTCCCTTTGCTCTTTGGCCTTTTCCAGTGAAATGTCACTTAATCATTTTATCCTCTAGACAAGATTCGTAAGCATGAAGAGTTTCAACTTTTAGTTCTCTCAAAGCACCATGTTTTCTTAACCTATTTAATCTATCTAGATTGATATGTCCCAACCTAAGATACCATAGATATGTGTTATCATCACCATGAGAAACTCTTTGTCATTTGTTACTTTTAGGATTTGCTACTTTAAATAATTCAAAAATTTTCAGCGTGCACTTAGTCAGTTTAAATTTATACAGTCCGTTCGATACTTTAGCATGACAAATATTAAATCCATTCTTTGAAATAATAAACTCATTATTAATTAAAGAAACTTCAAATAATTGTTCATGAAAAGAGAAAGAGAAAATAAATTTCTCAAAAATCTAGGAATATAATAAACACCGTTCAAGACGAAATAATTATTTCCAAAATTAAGGCGGATTGTTCCCAATGCTTTTGTTGACACGAACACACCACTACCAACTCTCATAATGACCTCACCATTAGTCAGCTCTCTTGACGAATCAAGCATCTGTAAAAAAGAATATACATAGTTAGCGGCTCTAGAATCCAGTATCCAGGATGACAAATCATATTCCACTAAACAACCTTCAAGTACAAGTAAATCATATTTACCTTTCTTTTTTATCTCGAAGAAATACTTGTTACAGTTTCTTTGCCAATGACATTCAACCCCACAATGGAAACATTTTCCCCTAGGCTTGTTGTCGTTCTTGTTCTTCTTGGCTTTTGGCGATGTCTTGGCTTTCTTCCCTTTTCTTGTTCTTACTTTTTCCCTTACCATTGATCTTCTTCCTCTTTTTACTATTAAAAACAGTGGAAGAATGCTTTTGATCGGCAACATTTGTCTCGCCCTCTTCGATCATACTCTTACTGAATGACTCAAAAGTCTGTAGTTCATTCAATAATTGGGTCATGTTGAATTACAACTTGTTCATAACATAGTTGGTGGTGAACGCAGAAAACAAATGTGAGCGATTCAAGTATAATGCTTACTTGAGTTAGTTCATCAATAGTCACCCCATGTACTTCTATCTCATGCATTATGTTGATCATGTTCAAAACATGTTCACTCACAGAAGTACATTTCTTCATCTTGGTCGTCATGCATCTCCTAGTATCCTCAAGATGACTTTGATCAGACTGCTACCCAAACATCACCTGTAGAGATTCCATAATCTCATTGGCAATCTCCATGCTCTCATGCTTAATTTTCAGAACGTCATTCATGCTCACAAGCATGTAGCACTTCTCTTTATTGTTGGATTGAATCCAAGCATCAAACTTGTCCCTAAGATTCTTAGAGGCATTGGCAGCAGGCTACTCAGGACATTCCTCAGTAAGAACAAAATTGTGGTTCTCACAAATTAGCATCAAGTTTTAATTTTATTTCCATCTTATGAAATTATCACCATTCGATTTCTCAAGTGCAACTAAAATAGTAATATAGTTGCCCATGGTAGACATAATAATAACTGAAAAATAAAACACACAAAATTCAGTATAATTGAAATAAATATCCAGAATTTAGAAAGTAAACGTGATGCATGAATGCAACATATTAAACATATAAATTTAACATTTACTAATCAACGATCAAATAATCTAACAATTAACGTGCTACCTCAGAGTCAGTCAGATTAAAATTAGACTGTCTATGAGACATTCTCATCCTTATTAACTAAAACTTAAAATATATTATATTTTCTCTTTTAATAATAAGATATCGCTAATTTGGTCAAGTTACAGCTATCCACTCAAAGTTTAATTGTTATTTTGTGAGTGTAACCCGTTATTTTGGATTCCATTACGTAATTTAGAATATGCAGCCTTAGGGTCGGTCAAAACTAAACTACATCATTTAGTCTGATCTTTATAAGAAGTCCAACCTTGGTATTGATACAACTCAAACCTTCCTACGGGGGATGAAAATAAAGCCATCTCGAGGCCCTCACTCTACCTCACATTTTGTACTAATAATTGAGACCATAGATTACATGGACATGTCAACCTTCTCCCACTCACTATTTTAGGATAATGTATTTTTATTTTTACTAATAAATTAATTTCAAATTAATTACTAGTTAAAAATATAACCCTATGAAATGAAATTAACAGTTAATCCAATCTAATTGGTCTAAGTTCATTTAACATTCTAAAGAGCCTAAAAGAAAAAATTAGGTGAACTTAGATTAACTAATTAATTACATTCATCAAACTTTAATAAAACTCTTTTACTAAAGTTGGGTATCCTAAATGTTACTATAGCCTTTAGAGTGGTGTGATTACCAAGTATTAACTAGTTAAAACTAAGCAGTTTAC
Source organism: Datisca glomerata (assembly GCA_003255025.1). Lineage (NCBI taxonomy): Eukaryota > Viridiplantae > Streptophyta > Magnoliopsida > Cucurbitales > Datiscaceae > Datisca > Datisca glomerata. The sequence goes on from QANY01002375.1 coordinate 1,662,991, forward strand.
ATGCATTGATTTCACGAAGCAATCCATATAAACATATTAGGAAAGTCCTAATCAATCATGTTTCTACTAATAAAATACATGATCAAATAAAACTGTGTGAGGTTTCATATATGGCATGTGATCGACTAATACATGATCATGTTTTCAATCATAACAATAAGCATTTATTTAACACTTAAATAAACTAATAATAACCGGGTGACTATAGAGTATTTCTAAATTACAACCATTGAAAAATAAAAATAAAATTACAAAGATGACTTCATAAGTACATATTTTCAAAATAGCTCATTCTCCACCAGAGTTCCATCTTCATAATCTTAAAACTTTGAACAAAATCATTTTAATTAGAACAAACTATCTTTCCTAATTAAATAATCTCTAGAATTATCTTTTAAAAATATTGAATTTGATTGGCCAAAAATAATTAATGACTTATCAAACTTGGGCCAAACCCAATCAGTCAATTAATTTTAATTTTAATAAAATTAATATTAATATTAATTTTAAAATTTAAAAGATAAATGATAGAGATAAGGCTTTCGTAAAACATTGTAGGGATAGGATAACACGGTACCAGGATTTTTTACGACAAGAATTTCCACCAACGATAGGACTCTCCCACAGTTGCCCATATCCACCACCGCCAACCACCATCGACCATCGTTGCACTGACCACCCACCACCGGCAACCGCCGACCACTGCCACGGTCCAACCACCATTGACTTTCACGGCAACGGAATCGCCGACAACACTATTGGCGGCGTCACAAATGCCAAATTTTAAGCGGTGTTGCCGCCACTGGACCACCGTGGCGCCATTACTGGAAATCCAATTTCTAGTGCCAGCGTCGGTATTCCATAGAAATTCCAATTTTTGGTTTTTCCTCATCGTTTGTTTCATCCGTTCTTCATCTTTTTACGATCAGAATTTTACAATATAATATTCAAAATATAATTACAAAAATTCATATGCCTCAAAATGGTTTACACAAGATTTAAGAAAAAATAAAGAACAAAGCTTAAACCCATAGTCACCATAAAATTAACGACACACTCCAAAAACAAGCAAACCATTCATTCATTCATATATATCAAAATATATTATGAACAATGCAAGAACACCCACACAATATTTAATATACAAACATATAATGGCCGCTCTGATACCAATTCTTGGAAACGCAGCGCTCATACGGTGGAAGCGAAAGGCTTTCAAAAATTTATAAAAAATGAATATTTTTCGATAAAAGAAAATAAACGCGACGCAATGGTTTTTCCAAAATGAAAACTTTTATTGAAAACTCTTTTCAATCAGATTCATTATATATTTATAGATTAAATCGAAGACATACATTGATATAATATATATATATATATACCTCTTGTTGTCTAATCAAGTGTCCTCGCAAATCAATAATCTTCCGTTCCTAGAAACAATGAACTTCAAGATCCACGCCAATATTTCCAAGTCAATTCTCAAACACATTAGGATGTGTGTGAACACATATAATATAGCAAGAACACTTTTATGTCTCTAGATATACCCAACACATGAGATCTAATGATTTTCAGGAATGAATAATTTTATGAGACTAATCTCTGAGAGAATACAATGATTATTCTCACAGACCTTTTGATTAACTTTTAATATCAGAGAGTTTTATCCTGATAGCAACTGTGTTATTAGAACACTTTTCAGCATTGAGGCGAATAGAATAATATCTATATATATTTTCTAGCCATGCCAGATTTTTTACGGATATACACATAATTACAATTAATCACAAAATTACCATTGTAGTGAGACCCCCCGCAATTGTACACAACTGCAGTTCCACACGGCACTGCAGTGTGCCGTGAGGTATCATACTGTCTTAGGCACTGTAATTCACAATACTATTGTAGTGTCGTGTGGCACTACAGTATTGCACGCCTAACTATAGTGCCATGTCGCACAATAATAGTCCATGTCAATTTTTGGTTCTCAATCATTGATTAACATGTGCAAGTTCAACATTCCACGTGGTATTTTCTGTAAATTAATTATTTATTTTAGTCAGATAAATATCTTGGTATCACTTAATCCAAAATTAACTTTTCTGATTTTTCTTACCAACTAACTTATCTGTTAGTTCACACAAATAATAGATTTAGTTGATTCGAATTTTGAATTATTATCTAATAATAATTTAACATTATCTAATTTTACAAATTAGATATAATGTATCACTTATCGATGATTAAAAATTAATCGATATAATTATTTATATATAATTTTTGAAAATTAATATAAATAATTTAATTAATTAATCAGATATAATTAACTCATAATTATGTATTTACCTTAAAATATAATTCCCTTCGCAAGTTAGTCATTTCTTATGTTCTAAAATATTCACACTGCAAATTGTATAGTACAGAGGTGACTTGGGAACAATGAACTTATAATTCTAAGCTCTAATAAACTAGATTATTACTTAAAGTCTTTAATTAAATAATCTTATTTATTAATTTCATTATTACTCCACTATAAATATTGAATTGTACTATTTAGAGATTAGAGAATGTATTTATAGAGTATTTTCGTGTAGTTCAATGATATAATCATTTCATGTAGTTTTGTCATCCAATTAGTGGTTTGTAAATTAGAATTGGTTAAAATTACCTTTTAATCCTTAAGTACCATTAATTCACTAGTGATTGGCTAATTTATAATCGTATAATAAATTTAAGCTTAATAACCATTCGGTTCTAGAATTAGCACTTAAGGGAGCCAAAACCAAAATCTTGTAAGATCATATTCTTAGTCATCCACATCACCGAGTCTCCAAAACCAAAATCAATAGCTTTTTTTGCAAACAAACCTTAATGAGTGAATCAAAAGATTCAGTAGAAATGTATAGGAGTTCATGACTACTTAATTTGAGCTCAATAACCATTCATTAGAGATTTCATAGGTTAATATGTCGCTAATAATTTTATTTATTATCTATGATCATAATCCTCTCGTACTAATACAAGATCATAGTCTCATATTCATATTAATATGTCAATACACATGCTTCAAGGGCATTACCCTCAACAGGCCTCACGTTCGAGATTATCTGAGCTATCTTTGTGGACTTTATCCCTGCCCTTTCATGTGTTCGGGTCTATGCAACCCGAGCATCCTCGGTACTAACCATGTGAGGTCAGTTCTTTTCTGCTAAAACTCTCCTTTATCATGGTTCTCTTAATGCGACGTAACATGTCTCGTTTCGTCATTAATGGTTGGAAAAAGACCCATAACAGTTGTCCTCAGTCGAGGACTTGGGTAGCCTCTTATACTCGGTTCTGAAGGCTCCATCATCTAAGCTAGACTTCACCTGCATTAGCCATCTCACTCTTGTGCCTTAAGTTTTATTCATCGAGGGAGACTGCACTGAATGGAAATAATTATTCGACCATTTTCATCGCGCACGCATCGATTCACCTTTTCCTCATTTTGAGGTTGTTAACCTTTTGGGAGTGGAGGAATTAATGGCGCATGGATGTGCTTAATAGAGCCTGACTCCCTGTCGCTTCAATCCTGACACATCATTTCATTTTGCGGGTTATTGGGTGACGTTTGTTTTACCGCAATCCTCTCGTTGATTTGAGAAATGGTCGTTCAATGATTATAGGGTAGCCTCAATGGTTGCCATCATGGACCCTTTTAATGCCCGTTAAACCTCCTCTTTAGAAAGTTAACACCTTTGTCAAACCTCATTCTTGCCCCCATTTTTTATTTTCTTCTTGGGAGAAATGTAATCCTTCCCCTTCTGGGGCCTCTTCAACTTTGGAGGTTCTTCTTCAAGATCCTCCTCCTTTCTCATGATTGTCCCTTCCCCTTATGTCATTTTTTAAATTTGTGCCTTGAAGTCATCGATGTTCCATTTACAATGATTTTCCTATCGTCAATAAGCCTGTTTGGAGAATCGTTTGTCCATGTTAGCTACCCACCCTTGGTGATCAAGACTTTACCCTTAACAAGGGACTGTAATTCGATCGGTAGCCTTTTCCTTTTCTTCTTAATGAAGCACATTTACCGGTCATAATGTATCTCCTTCCATCCGTGCCGCCATTCTCTTCTTCTCTCGCGTGTCCTTTATCAACTTACTTCACCGATCTATTAAAGTGGGTTGATGCACTAGGAGTAGGTCAAGCATAACCATTGCAATCGTGTCCTCAGGATCATCTCAAACCCGAGGACAAGTGCTTCCTTCCTTTCTCCTCTTAAGTAAGGAGGACTGATGCCCCAAGAATAGAGCAACCAAAGTCCTCAAGACCTTAGAAGAGTTGAAGGAAGCTGTTAAGATCCTAGACGACATGGGGGGGTGTTTTCTTTCCAAGTTAGCTTGGGGGTTGCCCCTTTAACCGAGGATATTTTTGTACTTCTACTTTTACTTGTAGTCCTCTATTTATTAACGAAAATAAACTTCCTTTACCTTTGGCTCCTTTATTTATCTTTGTTTTTACCTATTCCTGTTACGAGCATTTCGTAGTTGCACGAGTTGTGCTTTTAATTAATACACATTCCTTGAGTAGATGAAGTTTCACTTACTTCTTTCGAGCTTTGATTAGGGACTGGACAAGATCTTAATCTTTTCTATTCCTTTGAGTTATGAACGTTCTTACTTATTCCTACTTACCTGAGCTGCGGGGTTGTTCTGACCCCGAGCTTAAGTGTTACCCAACAGACTTGGTCTTTCATAGTGGGCTGACCCCTTTAAGGGAGGTCAAGTTGTTAAGACATGTCGTAATCTTTGTCTTTGCATGCTCCCATTCGGGGAGATCTGATCAGGTAGACCTTCCTCAAATGAGGAGTTTACTTATTGACATTTAGTCAAGCATACCTTCTCTTGGCTGAACTTTTTCCTGGTCTATCGATTTAGAAAGCAAGCTAAATTCATTTCCCTTGGTATATGGCCATAGGGCCTTTCCTTTTTCACTTATCGAGGCGTCTCTACTCTGGATAAATCCTTAAGCTGAAGCGCTCATCAGAGAGTCTTATCCTTATCTTTCAAGCTATAGTGCTCAGCTGACATAAGTGCTATGTGGTAATTAACCTCGTGGGTCTAGCCAGGCGTTCTTGCTCTGGCTAGAACCTTTTTCCCATCTACGAGCATGAGTTCTCGGTAGACATCTTTCCTTGATGTCTAGCCAGGTGTGCCTGCTCTAGCAAGACCTTTAAATCTCGTCTACGGGCATGTGTGCCTAACATACATCTTCCATTGATCTTTAGCAAAGCGTGTCTACTCTGGCTAGACCATTGAATCGCGTCTTCAAGCATGAGTGCTCGACATACATCTTTCCTTGATATCTAGTCAGGCGTGCCTTCTCTGGCTAGGCCCTTGAATATCATCTACGAGCATGTGTGCTAGGCATGCATGTTTCCTTGATGTCTAGCTAGGTGTGCCTACTTTGGCAAGACCCTTGAATTTCATCTACAAGCATGAGTGCTTAAAAGACATATTTCCTTGATGTCTAGCCAGGTGTGTCTTCTCTGGTTAGACTCCCGAATCCCGACTGCGAGCATGGGTGCTCGCAAAACATCTTTCCTTGATATCTAGCAAGGTGTGCCTGCTCTGGCTAGACCCTTGAATCCCATCTGCGAGCATGTGTGCTCGGCATACATTAGTTTTTTTATCCTGACTGACGTGCTAAAGCACCATGCCAGTCACCACTTTTTAATCCCGACTGGCTGGCTAGAGCACCACGCCAGTCATCACTTTTTAATCCCGACTAGAACCTAGAGCACCAAGACAGTCATAATTTTTTAATCCCAACCAGTAGGCTAGAGCATCACGCCAATCATTACTTTTTAATCTTGACTGGTGAAATGGAGCACCATGCCAGTCATCACTTTTTAATCAACACTAGAGGGCTGGAGCATCATGCTAGTCATCACTTTTCAATCCCGACTGGTAAGGGGGAGTACTATGCCACTCATCACTTTTAATCCCGACTGGCAAGCTAGAGCACCACGCCAATCATCATTTTTAATCCTTCATCGTACGTTGTAGAAAAGTCAATCCTTGAAGGCACGTAGGATAGCCAGAAAATCATTAGCAAATATCTCTACAATGTGTTCTATCTTTTCATATTAGATTCGCTAAAAGAATACCTTATAAGAGGTTAATCATGAATGAGAATATTATTTGAGGAGAAGAAAGAGGCATTTTATCTGACCAATGTCGACGAGCACATAATATTTGTCATCCGTTACATCAGGGGGGAGGACCAAAGACAATCGAGCTTTTGTTTCCTGACCTCTTACCCTTCATTTTTTGTTGGAACGTCCCTCCTTCCGAGCTTCATCTTTGCCTTAACGGCGGGATTCCTTGAGCTCCACACACTCTTACACGTTGGCCTTGACTCTTCGTCTCTGCCTACCTGGGCAGGAGTACGGCCGATGATTCTGACCACTAAGGTTTCTTCCCAGGTTGCTCTTTGGGTGGCTGCTCATTTTCTGTTGGTCCAGTCACTTTATGCGGAGGCTTGAAAGGAATACGCCCATGCATTTCGGTGTGAAAAGCTTGATTCTACTGAGAACTGGAGTAAGTGGGTCTCGTGCCCATCCTTACCCTCTTACTGAGGCTTCATGTCCTAGCCCAGCTCATGAGCTCGTATATAAAATTTATGGGAGATGGGAGTTGTCCATCCCATATTCATATTTTCATCTGAGGGGAAAGATTGATGCAAGGCACTGTATTTCAATTGAGAATGTTCCCAAGCCCGTTTAGTCGTGCCGCACAATTTTTCCTCACCTATGTTGGATCTTTGCAAAATTGTTAGTGGCTAAAAAAAGGCACCAATGAGTAGGGTGGAGTATGTACCACCAATATTTTCCTCAATCTCCACGGCTGCTCAAATACTGCCTCTGGAGGATCCTTTGGGGGTTTTCCCTTCATTCGTTCTCTGAAATCTTCGTTCTCCTCCTTCGTCTTTAAGGGATGACCCCAACAAGAACCATACAAAGTGTGAGGTTGGTCATCCAAAGCCTAGGTTTATTTTGGTCCCAGTTTCCTCGGGGAGTGACAATTTCTCTATGGTAGGGAGTCGCCTCATCTTTCCCTGGATAAATCATTTCCGCACAAGAGACCATTATGGATTGAGCGGTGACTAACATGCCTTTCATACCATTCTTGATTTCCTCATAGGCACATATCTTTCTTCCTTTGCCGGGACATTATCATGATGGCAGAAAGTTCATCTCGCGACGGGGAAGGGTGAATCCTCCATTTTATCCAAGACTTCATCAACATAGAATACCAGGCGCATTCTCTCATTATGAGAGAAAAAGTGTTTCAAATGCTTTGAATAGGAATTACTTTATAGTGATTTCCACAGGCGGCGTCAACTATTTTAGCCGAAAACTTCTACAGCACGGATGCTTGTAAGCTTGTCTCCCGTGCTAAGCGCAGACGTCCTCTTCACCGAGAAATCTATAATGGTGATGTTATATGTGTCATTACCTCTATATCGAACTTCTCAAGGCTTCAATGCTTGCAAAACATAAAAAAAAAAAGAAACCAAAGAATGTGGAACCGGGGGTGGTTGTTTCGCATAAGGGTCTACGATGCCTTAGTTCATACATGGTCGATATTTTGGCATAATTTTCTTAGAGGAGAGAAGGTTTATCTCTTCCATTTATTGGTAGATGTATTTATACATGGGTTTTCGAGTGGGAGTAAGCGTGTTGAAGAAGCTTCTTAGAGGCATGCTAGGGAAGCCTTACAAGACACAAAGCCTATCTTTGATTGGACAGAAGGAAAGCGACCTTGGCATAAAGCGTTCAACACTAAATGTTGAAATGACCGGATGGAGGCTATCATAACATCCTATCACGATGATTGGGGTTGTAGGGCACTACCTTCACTGAGTAATAATGGCCTCATGTTTAGTAATATCTGATCTCTCTTTGTGGACTTTATCCCTGCCCTTTCATGTGCTTAGGTCAGTGAACCCGAGCATCCTCAGTATTGAAATGGTGGGGTCGGTTATTTTCCTCCAAAACTTTCCTTCATCGGATCCCCCCTTAATATGGCGTTACACAAGTCGTTGCATTATTGGTGGTTGGAAAAACACCCATAACAAATGGTGTGGTGCTTTAGCCCGCCACTCAGAATTAACAAAGTGATGAGTGACGTGATGCTCTAACCCACCAATTGGGATTAAAAAGTTATGAATGGCATGGTGCTCTAGCCCACCAGTCTAGATTAAAAGTGATGATTGGCAAGGTACTCTAGCCTGCCAGTCATGATAAAAAAGTGATATCTGCCGAAACCTCAGCTCGTCAGACGGGAAATGAGCTCTAGTCAGGGTAGAAATGCTTGGCTAGACTCCAAAAAATACAAAAGTGACGGTTGGCGTGGTGCTATAGCCCACCTGTCTTGGTTAAAAAATGATGATTGTTGGGTGATCTTGCCCGCCAAACGGGATTAAAAAGTGATTACTGGCATGGTGGTCTAGCCCACCAATCGAGATCAAAAAGTGATATTTTCCGAGCACCCCAGTTCGCTAGACAGGAAATGAGCTTTAATTGGAGTAGAAATGCTTGGCTAGACTCCCAAAATAAAAAAGTGATGTCTTCCGAGCACCCTAACTCATCAGACAAGAAAGGAGCACTAGTTAGAGCAGAAATGCTTGGCTAGATTCTGAAAATCAAAAAGTGATGTTTGCCGAGCACCCCAGCTCCTCAGATGGAAAAGAGTTCTAGTTAGAGCTGAAATTCCTAGCTATACTATGAAAATAGAAAAGTGATGATTTGCATGGTGTCAGTCGAGACTAAAAGAAGATGTCTAGCAGAGTAGTCCAGCTCGTCAAACTGGAAAAAAGCTATAGAAAAGAGCAGAAATACCTGAAAAGACCCAAGGAAGAAAAAAAGAAAAGCTCCAACTTGAGCAGAGGATGGCCGACCAGATGCCTGAGGAAAAAAAGGCTCCCTGCCGAACAAGAACACCCAATCAAACATTAAAGGAAAGGAAATCACGCTCACTTCTTCACCCAACAAAAGGAAAAGGATCCTCAACCATGGTAGAGGTACCTAGGTAAATGTCGGGAAAGAATTTAGAACAGGTCTACTTTTAGACAACCAATCCAGGGCACAAGGCGACTCCCTAATAATACGATAAAGTTATTTGACCCGACCTCTTCCAAACAGGTAACTCGCCCAAAGTAAAAATCATAACTTACACAAGGAAAAAGCAAGCCTAAAGGTTAGTATAGACCAATATTAACAAAGGAACCAAGGTGAGATAAAAAATGGTGAAATTACAAGGTCAGAGAATTCAAAGTTCATGCGGATCAAGGTTAAAGAGAAGATAAAAGTTTGACCAAAATACTTTAGCAAGAAAAATGGAGAAATTACAAGTAACGAAGAACACAACAAGTTAAACGATAGGGCCTGTGGAAACGTTGGCAGTATTAGTAGCAAGAGCCAGAGAAGTTTCACCTTAGCCAGCAGTCTCGATTGAGTTAGGTGGCAGTGAAAGGACCTCCTCCTTAGGATGACTCGAAGGTAAATGATGAGAGACCACCACATCCAGTTCGATGAGATCGGAGAAGGTAGGTGGGCTGGGGAACCTAGGAGAGACAAATAGGGACCGACGAACATCTGGATGGACAAAGGGGAATGCAATATCCTGACAGCTTTTTGAGCTTCACAAGAATGGGGAACCATAACCCGCTCATAGGCTAACTGTATAGGAGTAGATAGAGAATCAGGCGAGCGACTTAGGAAACTCAAGTCCCACTCAGGATGGTTGTTGATGATCTCCTCACAACAGCTTTCATAACCCCAGGAAAACTCAGCGATAAGGGCCATTTGAAACTTTTAGAATGCCTTGAAATCTTCCATCCCCTTGGCGTGACCTTTAAGTCCACTTCGATAGGGTCTTGACCAAGTCAAGCTTCATTCGGGCTTCTTTCTCCCCATTCTCCGCTTGAGTCTAGGAGTTAATCTACTAAGAATGCTTGCCCTCCATAAGCCTGACCTTGTCCTGTAGGATGTTCTCCTACTACTGTATATCAGAGACAACCATATCCTAATCAAATAACCAAGCCTCAAGCATCCTACTAACGCTAGCAGCTCGATCGACCTCATCCCTAGCCACACTTAATTCCCACTCAAGGTGGGTGGACTCCCCATCAAGGCCCCTTAGTCTTCCAACCTCTGACTGAAAATTTTCATAGAACATTGAAAAGAATTATCGTTGGTCATCTCGGTGAGCTTAGCTTCTGCCCGAGAAGATACCACAATAGCCTCTAACCCTTGGTTTTTTCAGCGGCCAAGGTGTGCCAGCATAACAGCATTAAAGGCCTAGATCTGTGAAAGGAAAATAAGGTGTTCTTCATGAAACCATCAGGGAACCCTGCCCCGAGCCCCATGAGAAGGTCGATTCCTTTCAAGGGATCGACGTCCTAGGACACCCAATTCAGCACCATGATCACTTCACGTTCAGCTCAGGCCTGGGCCTCAGGGTGGTCGGTCCCCTCTACAGACATTGAACCTTTGCGCTTCTGGCCAAAGTGAGCAGAAGGTCGAGAAGAATGGAAGGAGTTCTAGGGAGTCCCTTAGATGTCAGCAAGTTACAACGGACCTTGCATAGGCGGAGCCGGTGTTAGTGCCCATAGGGCCTAGGGCTGAGAAACAGAAAGGCAAGGTGCAAGAGAAGCCGTTGTCCTTTTCTACCGCTCCAACTTCTTATCTAGGAGCTCCTCTATTTTTTGAATTTTGTAGGCATCAAGTACCTTCCTCTATTTCTTGGAAGAATGATCATCCCCAGCCACTGGTACAAGGGGAATCACAATTATATATTGGAACTATGTATATAAAGTATGGTGTAATAACTATTTATGAGTATTTAGTTATTTCTCTGATATTTATGTGTTATTGAATTTTATGAATAAGTGAAAGTTTTCCTTTAATAAAAGTGTTTATAATTTACATAAGTCCTGGAACTATGATAAAAGTAAAAAGAGTAAAGACAGAGTGGTATTTCAGACAAACTCTTTTGAAATAATTCAGAATGTTATTTTATTCTTAGGATCTACTAGGCAATCGAGTCTGATTAGACTGATAGGTTGAACTAAAAGATGCCGATCTTGGGGCATGTGAGACTCTAACAGTTGACTTGGACATGTTATGAAATATGTTGAATATACTAGTAACAAATTAGTTTAGAGCAAAGCCTATTATCTAGATCTAAATCTAATTGTTACATCTTAAGGGTATTTTCATGATTACCTTAATTCTAAGGTGAATATGAAACTTGACTTAGTTACTTACGATCTTTGATACATAAAATGAGTGAGTTTGAATTGTCGGACAATACCTCGACTATTCGGATCATGATTCAACTATGTAGGAGTTGCGTGATTTACATATATGCATGGTAAGATTGCAATAACAACAATATCACATTCTGTTTTATTGAAGGGTGTGTGAATAAATAAACCGGGCCTGATACTCGATGACATGAGTCATTGAATAAGAAATTGTGAACTATACGGGACACTTGACTCATATATCTTTCTTATTCACATCAATAAATGAGTTAAGGAAATAATAACTATAGGGGTAAAATGGTAATTTTACATCAACCTCTTGTCACTGATATTCACGACGTGTAACATCGTAAAATATTCTATGGACTGTGAAAAAAAGATGTTTATATGCACCAATAAAAAATGTAACATGCATGAATCGAGAGTTGATTCGATATCCGACCTATAGTGAGTCGTACAATGTCGGGACTAAATTGATCGAGAATTTATGGAGTTAAATTAGTCGGCTATTTGAATCTCATAGATTTATTCATGTGGGTTCATTCGGTCTTAGGAGTAGCTCATAAGGACGAGAATGAGAATAACATCAGTTGGACCAAAAACGTGTTTTGGATAAAGTTACTATTCTCGAACTCATATGTGATGAGTGTCATCACTAAATTACTAAAAAAAGAAAAATTAATTAATATATTATTTTCTAATTATTGTATAATTAGTAAATAAAAGAAATTAATTAATTAAGATGGGGATCAATTTAGTTTATGAATTTGGATTGATGAATTTGGACACAGTATTTGCACTAAGGGAGATGTAAAAATCAGAGAGAGCACTGCATGGAGATGGTGAATTTTGACAATTTACAATACATGGATATATGTGTAAATTTATAATTATTATATAAGGGATTGCAATAGGTTTTGAATCTCTAACCTACCTTATCCTAATCACAGTGTGTGATTATTCGGAACAAGAAAAAAGTTTTTTCTCTCTCCTTCCCTTGTTGCCGCTGAAATCATAGTGAGAAAGAAGAAAAATTATTTTTCTTCCTAAGACTTTAGAGAGCCCACGAAAGGTTATTAGTGTGAAGATCGATTAAAGTTTTGCAAATATCAAGAACGAGAAATGCGAGACAATAAATTGGATCCAACTAATTCAGAAATTCTTCATTATAAGAAAAGGTAAAAATTATTTCTATCTCTTCCTAATACATTTATCTAAATATGTATGATCGTTGTAAGGTTTTATATTTAATATTATTAAATATTTGTTTTGGAAAAAAATTTATATTCCACCCACGAACCATTCGTGGTTCATTATTTTTTCATCAAATTTTTCAAAACCCGATCCAATTATTGGTATCAGAGCCAGGTTCTTGATTATACATATCTGTACTTAAACATATGTATGGATGGATATTGTGATATTGGCATATATTTTTTATGGTAGATTCAAAGCATGTTTGAATGTGTTTTATGAATGGATCCTGATCGACTAGCTCTAAGTGTTTATCTTCAATTTTAGAATTGATATACGCCAAAATTGAGGCATAGAATTTGAAGTAATTTAAATTTTGTAAAATTTGTATGTTTAAATTCCATGTAAATCCGTCGTAGTAAGAAAAGTCACCGTTCGTCGCCACCGTTCGTTACCGCCGACGTTGCTTGCCATAATGCTACGTCGTCACCTACTGCCCAACGCTCTTGCACGCCGCTACTTTTCATCGCCGCTCGCCGTAGGCTGGGGTGGACCCACCATGTCTACCCGCATTGAACGCGGGGTCATTCGTTGAAGATAAAAAGCAACAAGAAAAGAAGAAAGAAATTCTCGAGTGCTTCATCATCGGTCCATGGATTTTCCTCTTTCTCTTCGTCTCAGGTCGATGGATCTAAGTATCCCTCCTAGGGAGTACGTTCGTAAGCTTTTTGATTAGAGGTTGAATCAATCATCAGAAGAAGAATTAAGCCAAAAATTAGGATATATTCTGGGAAAATAAAACTATTGAAGTGTTGGGCTGAGCAAGGGATGTTTGGCCCAAATAATTCGCAGGGATATGGAATTTGATTCCAAACCCAATCCAGTCCCTAAAAATTATTTTTAGTTAATTCGATAATTTTTTAACACTAATTAATTAGAATTTTTTTATAAATTATTTTTAAAAATAAATCAATTGATTAATTTAGTTGGTAATTTATTTATCAAAGTAAAAATTATTGGAAAATAAAATTAAAATTAAAATTTGAATTTTGAGAATGAGATTGAACCTTGGTAAGGAGTTACTAAGAGCTAGGATTTCCTGAAGGAGAAGGAGACAATTACAGATGCCATGAAGACTAGTATTTACAGGTGCCATGTAATTATAGATACCATAGGATTTAGGAAACCTTGAAATTTTGGAAACTTTTGGGTTTAGGGAACTTTGAGGTTTTGGAAACTTTTGGATTTAGGAAACCTTAAAGTTTTGGAAACCCTTGGTGTGCACAAGACCATGATTGCCTTGGGTTGGCTTAGACCCACCATATCTATTGAGGTGTTAGACTGAGCAAGGGATGTTTGGCCCAAATAATTCGCATGGATTGATATCCCTAGCAAGGCTCGAGAGACCTCGAGTGATACTGAACTTCCATAGAAGACTAATTCGTCGTCATGACATTCGGGCACACAGATTAGTGAAAATGTATTTATCCATGTTCTCAGTGTCTAAGCGTATTTATCCATGTTCTCAGTGTCTAAGCGGATTCTTCTTCCTAAACAGAGCAACTCTCAGTTTGGTAGCATTGTGGACGACCCGTCGACTTTGATTTTCTTTGATCCTCATCACGTTTAGTCTTGATGGCAACTAGTTCCTTTATTACGCCTTTCAGTTCAAAGAGTTATTCTGGCATCTGCTTTTAATGCTTGCTAGTAAACAGTGGTTGTCTCTTTGAGACCCTCTCGCCTTTTCCTCCCTAGTCACCTTAGACAGGAGGAGAGCATTGTCCTCTTGGGAGATGGAAGGGTTTATGAGCTTCAATAAATTATTCATGTAAATAGTTCCACATGATTTTCTATCTTGAAAGATGGGACCTAAAGAGTTTTAGTAAAATCTCATGATCTAAGTTGTCAAAGCATTTGAGAATATCGGCTTTCATTAGTTTATCAAGCCTACCCCATGTCTGCATTTGAGTAAATAATGTAATAGGTCCTCTACCTCGTCTAAAGCCATGAGATTGGGGTAAAATGTCCTCGAATACAATGTTTAGGGCGAGTTCCTCCATTTGCTAGTTCCGCCAACGTATAGAGTTCTTGGACTCCTACCCTAGTTTAGGCGATTACCTCAGATAAAACACTCTTACCTTCCCATCTAGAAAGATAAAGCTATTACTAAGAAAGGCAACTAACATCTTTTTACGCTTTCCTCAAATAAATCCTGACTTAAAAAAATTCAAAGAAAGAAATTTCCAAACCTTTCTCATTACTTCTCGCCCTAAAGAACCGCTCACTAGCTAGTCGGACTAGTGGGGGGCCCCATCTGGAGACATACTGAAAACCATGTCTTTCGAACCGAACGCAACGGGGATTTTAGGTCTTTATTAGACAATAGGTAGTTTTGAATTTTGGGATTTGTTTAAAATATTCAATAACTTAATTTATAATAATGAGGTTAATTTGATATTTGTTACTTTGTGTGCCTTACTATTATTTGCAGGCACAGTTGCTAAATATCATTTTTTGTGTGGAGAACTGGACCCGTGAGATGGAACCACGAATGGGGGATCCCTCAATAATTTATATTCAGTTTTAGATTCTATTTAACCAAAATATAAAAAAAATTACATCATTGTTCTGTTTTGTTCCTATGGCAGAACTAAAATATTTTGTTTGTTCCTGCCAGAGCGGAAGGATATTAATAACCATGGTATGCATATCTATTGAAGAAAAGTACATGTAACGGAAAAACTATTATGTATTATTAAATATTTTAATGTGTTAATATAAATAATGATTATTTTAATATAATTTTGCTATGTAAATTTGAATAGTTTGTCATTGAATTTATTTCTACGGGTGTAAGTAAAAAAATTATTTTAATTTTTGGTGTAGTAAGAAAAAAATAGTTGATTTAATTTTATTGATGGGTTAATAAATAGTTAATTAATTAGTGCATAAAATAATGTCTACACACACACACATATATATAAGAGATATAATGTGTATAAGAATCTATAAATAATCATTCACAATAAATTAATGTTGATAATAAAAACTATAAATAATAAATAATTCCATTACTTTAATATAACTTATATAACTTTTCCAACAACTTTATTAAATTTTCTCACACAACTTTACGCAAGCATCCTACATACCAAACAAGAAAATCATATTTTTCAGTAGCTTTTTTCATTTCACAATGCGTTATCAAACATGGTTATCTTAATATCTTGTCATCTAAATTTACCACTTAAAATTTTCCAGCAATTTAACTTTCTCAGCATTCTTACTTAACCCGTACTGAACGACCCCTAAGGTGATGTCTATTGAGCTGTCTTTGATTGGATAGAAGGAAGTGACCTTGACATAAATCATTTAACATTAATTTTTGAAATGATCGGATGAAGACTATCCTGACATCCTCTTACGGTGATTGGGCCTGTAGGGTGCTATCTTCTGTGAGTACTGATGGCCTTGTTGGAAACGCGACGCTCGCGGTGGAAGCATGAGACTTTCAAAATTTTATAAAAAAATGAATTTTTTTCGATAAAAGAAAATAAACGCGACGCAATAGTTTTCAAAATAAAAACTTTTATTAAAAACTCTTTTCAATCGGATTCATTATATATTTATATATTAAATCGAAGACATACATGGATATATAATATATACCTCTTGTTGTCTAATCAAGCGTCCTTACAAACCAACGATCTTCCGTTCTCACGAACAACGTACTTCAAGATTCACGCCAAAATCTTCCAAATCAATCCTCAAACACACTAGAATGTGTTTGAGTACATAGAATATAGCAAGAATACTTTTCTGTCTCTAGATGTACTCGACTCATGAGATCTAGAGATTTTTGAAGAAATAGTGATTTTGTCAGCTAATCTCTGAGAGAATACAATGATTATTCTCACATAGCTTTTTGATTAAATTTTAATCTTAGAGGGTTTCACTCTGATAGCAACTCTGTTGTTAGCACACTTTTCAGTACTAAGGCTAATAAAATAATATATATATATATATATATATATTAGGCACCCCAAATTTTAGAGATATACATAAAATAATATTTAATAACAAAATTACATTGTAGTGGGACCCACTACAACTGTTCACAACTGCAGTTTTGCTCATCTAACTGTAATGCCACGTGGTGCTACAGTAGTCCATGTCACTTTTTGGTTCTTAATCAGTGATTGAATGTGACAGTCTAACATGCCACATGACAATTTATGTATATTAGTTATTTATTTTAATAAGATAAATATCTAGATATCAGTTAATTCAAAATTAACTTTTCTGAGTTTCCTTATCAACTAGTTTATCTATTATTTCCCAAATAACAGACTTAGTTAATTCAAATTTTGAATTATTATCTAATAATAATTTAACATGATCTAATTACATAAATTAGATATATTGTCTCACTTATCGATAATTAAAAAAATTAATCGATATAAATATTTATATATAATTTCTGAAAATTCATATAAATAATTTAATTAATTAATTAATAATACATATTTATCTCATAATTATGTACTTGCCCCTGAAATATAATTCCTTTTGCTGGTTAGTCATTTTCTCATGTCCTAAAATATTCACACCCTAGACTGTGTAGTACAGAGGTGACTTGAGGAGCATGAACCAATAATCATAAGTTCTAATAAACTAGATTATTAATTAAGCTCCTTAATGACATAATCTTATTTATTAATTCTATTATTACTTTACTATAAATATGAAATTGTACTCTTAGAGATTATAGAATGTATTTACAGAGTATTCTCATGTAGTTGAGTGATATAATCATTTCATGTAATTTTATTCTCCAATTATTGGCTCGTAAATTAGAGCTGGCCAAAATTACCATTTTACCCTTTTTAATTATCTCTTGATCCTTAATTATCATTAGTTCACCAGTGAATGGCTAATTTATAATCGTATTATAAATTTAAGCTCAATAACCGATCAATTTTAGAATTAACACTTAAGAGAACCAATATATGATCCATTAGAAAAGCTTGGATTCCAAATTTTGTAAGATCATATTCTCAGCCATTCACATCACTGAATCTCCAAAATAAAACTCACTAGCATGTTTTACAAACAAACTTTAATGAGTGAATCAAAAGATTAAGTAGACATGTATAGGAGTTCATGACTACTGAGGATTCAGACTAATCTACATATGATTATGCTAAACAACAAGTTAATAAAGATCTTATCCTCTACACAAGATTTGTAAGCATGAAGAGTTTCAACTTTTAAATCTCTCAAAGCACCATGTTTTCTTAACCTATTTAATCTATCTAGATTAATATGTCCCAACTTAAGATACCATAGATATGTGTTATCATCACCATGAGAAACTCTTTGTCATTTGTTACTTTTAGGATTCGCTACTTTAAATAATTCAAAATTATTCAGCGCGCGCTCAGTCAGTTTAAATTTATACAGTCCGTTCGATACTTTAGCATGACAAATATTAAATCGATTCTTTGAATAAACTCATTATTAATTAAAGAAACTTCAAATAATTGTTCATGAAAAGAGAAAGAGAAAATAAATTTCTCAAAAATCTAGGAATATAATAAACACCGTTCAAGACAAAATAATTATTTCCAAAATTAAGGTGCTACCTCAGAGTCAGTCAGATTAAAATTAGACTGTCTATGAGACATTCTCATCCTTATTAACTAAAACTTAAAATATATTATATTTTCTCTTTTAATAATAAGGTATCGCTAATTTGGTCAAGTTACAGTTATCCACTCAAAGCTTAATTGTTATTTTGTGAGTGTAACCCATTATTTTAGATTTCATGATGTAATTTAGAATATGCAGCCTCAGGGTCGGTCAAAACTAAACTACATCATTTAGTCTGATCTTTATAAGAAATCCAACCTTGGTATTGATACAACTCAAACCTTCCTACGGGGGATGAAAATAAAGTCATCTCGAGGCCCTCACTCTTACCTCACGTTTTGTACTAATAATTGAGATCATAGATTACATTGACATGTCAACCTTCTCCCACTCACTATTTTGGGATAATGGTTTTTTATTTTTTCTAATAAATTAATTTCAAATTAATTACTAGTTAAAAATATAACCCTATGAAATGAAATTAACAAGGAAATATGTGCTCCTAACCTTGACTCATGCTGATATGAGACCATAACATAAAAAACGAGTACTCTAAAAAAGTCAAAACATTCTGAATGGCCCTTTTTACGCCCGGCCAGGTACCATACCACTTTTAGATGAATTATTTAGGGAAAGCTCACCTCGGAAGCCATTTGGCCATGAGTTCACAGCTTAGGATCAGAAGGAAAGATCCCATCCTTCCCAAACGCAGCATACAACTCTCTGTTGTACCGCACTCTCCAAGTGTGCTTGTGCCCCCCTTCTTCCTTACCATGGCAAATCTTTGTCAAATCACTCCAATGAGAAGAAAAAAATAGGCGTTAAGAAACCTTCATGGCCCAACCCTAGACACTGACAGATCCTTTTTCAAACCTGCACCCATTTCGAGTCAGTTCTCAAAGCAAAGGAGGAAGGGTGGGCAGCAGGTACCGCGAGCCCTCTGTCCCACAGATCTATCAAAAAGCAAGTGTAGTTCACCGGTTCCACCGAATACTCCTCTCTATCGGCAAATATCGTGTGAGAGTGTAGTTATGCTTCGGATGCTTCACCATAGAATAGATCGACCCAATTCCCGTTCTTTTCCGGTGCACTCACTTTATATCTCTGACACACAAGGAAGGACGTAGTGGGAAGAAAGCAGCCCTAGCCTCTGTCCGGCTGATCATTCTGGTGGCATCTTGCATTCACGCCTCCGTTTGACTGCCGCTCGTGGATGTAGTTGTAGATACGTTAGTCTTAGTGGGTCGTTGGCTTCACCTATGATCTCCTTCTACAACATGCTGTTGTCGTCTCCATATTCCATATGTCACTTAGTCATCTCTACCTCGTTGTGGGTCAACACCTCCGAAGACCATCCAGGTCGCGGATGCCTTAAGTAGGAAGACAGAGCTGGCGGCAATTAAGTCTAAGGTAATGGCAGCCACCAGCAGGTACACTCTCAACTTATAGATGCGCCAATCCAGCCTTCCCCCATGAGAAAAATCAAGAGACCACGAACACCAGCATGCATGCCCACCCAAAAACAACTTGGAGCCCAAAGAGAAAAGAGTTCAGTCTACAAGAAGCTGGCAGAGGTTTAGCCATTGGGCTACATCTATCCTACCTAAAGAGTCACTCTTTTTGTTCGTTCTTCAAATGACGTTAGTGGAGACTCCTTCTGGCTAATGAAGATACTACTCCAGTCTTCCCATTCATTCCCAAGTCTTGCTTAATTGTTCATCGATCTTTTCTTCTTTCTTCAACCGGTCATATCTGATCTGTAGCTGGTAGCGACATGAGGAAAGGTCCGAAATGGTGTATCGTATCAATATCCTGTTTCCTTCAGTTACATCCAATCTCAGTTCTGCTTCCAACTACCGATGGGAGAAGGCTTGGACGTATAGCAAGATGAAATAAAAGGTATGGCATACGGGAATGGTATATGAAATGAAAGGCTGGAAACAGAGCTGGAGATGAGTGCTAGCCAATGGTTATATCCTAATCTACGATGTCAGAACAAAAAAGGGGAGTAGAGTGAACAAAACCAGACACAGTAAAAAAGGCACGCTGCTGGTATGCTTCCTGCCCGTGAGGAAAGAAAGAAGAGTGATCGGGTTTAGTTCAGATTTGACTGTTCGCAGCATGGATTACGATCTGTAGCTCAAATGGTCCCTTATAAAGTCTCTATTGGTCTTATTCTTATTGTGCGCCTTGTGAGCGCGCTTGGATCCGTGAAGGCAATCGCTCGGATGTTCCCCTAACCCAACCCGGGAACGGACTGGAGGGAACACAGCATGGGGAATGTTCGCATCTTGTCGCAAGGCTCATTTTGAGTTGTGGGTCATAGGGCGGGCAGTTTTATCTGATCAAGGGCCGGGCAACTTGAGCTAGCAGACTGAGCTTTAGCTTGAGCAAGAATGAAGGCAGACATCTCTTTTTTGGACTGAACTGCTTGAGCTGGAGCTTTGGACTCGACGAGGATTATGACAGATCATGGTCACCAAGAAATGACCCGAAATTGGATCTTGGTCTATTTGAGATTGTTCCTTTTAATCGTAATCAAAGATGTTTTCTTGTCTATCATTTCTTTTCTGAACAAATCGAAGAACCTAGCCCTAGTGGGAGTAGTGACTAGCATTATAGGTCGTTGGGTGGCCGGAAGGTTGCCACGAGTAAGTCAGTTTGGGGGACCGAAGGATTTTTCCTTTCAGGGTAAAGCAGCGCATAAAAAAGGGTTGGCCCGTCAAAAGTATGGTTCCTTCGCGAACGAAGTTCAGAATCAACAAGGGTTCGTAGAATGAAGGGAGTGTACAACTGGGGTGCAGCCCCACTTTTTTGTTCATAACGAGGGAGAGAAGTTGTTTAGCTACTTGTATCGATTTACCGTAGTGTGGTTAGATACAATGCGCTGGCAGTCTCAACATGCCCTGCCAGGTACCATACCACTTTTAGATGAATTATTTAGGCCTCTCAAAAGTCTTCTTTCAAAAAGGAGGGTTCTGGTCATACCTAATCAACTATTAGGTTCTTTATCTACGTCAGCGACGGAGACATCATAAATTGATCCGCACAGTATGTCATACATAGCATAGATTGAGAAAGAGTACGGCTGGTTTTTCTTCTATTTCAGTAGTGGTTTGTGTCATAATTCTACTTGACTTTCTTTATTTATTTATCTAATGGAAGCTTCTTGTGTTGGGCGGAATGAGCGAGCTCGGAGGCTCAAAATCAAGCATCGGCTAGCCGGTCGATGAAGGCGGGCAATCCCAGGGGAATTTCTATCTGATTTTCGATGGATAACAATCCATCTTTCTCGCTTTCACTCATTTTTCCAATCAATTGCGAGGGTTCCGGGCATGAGAACGCAAGCGCCGGGCAGCTCATACCCGAGTTCATGATGGCTGCGCATGAGATCGCACTAGACCATTTCGATTATGAGTCGAGGGATGCGAACACAGCAGCCCTAAAATAAATTATGAAAAGCTTGTTACTTGTTTATATTCTTTTCCTAACAGATTTCGGTAATTACATGTACCGCATTACTAGTCATAGTATGTATATTGTGAAGAAGACTATTTGACCTCTTCTTTGTTTTTCCAATCCAAATGGGAGCCGTATGATTATGTCACTCTCCTATGGTATCTGCTGCTTCAGATTCATCAAATTCCTTTCCCAAACCAACCACCTTACCTTCGGAAAAAAATCTCAGTTTGTATAAGGCCGCTGCTTCAGATTTAGGAAAAACTCTCTTAAACCCTACCTTCGGGTTTGGGCGCGCAAAGCACTTTTTGTCCTAAAGAGTGCCCCTAGCAGCTAAGTAGCCTATAGGTTAGGTATAGGCTAGGGATTGGAATTTGATTCCAAGCCCAATCCAGTCCCTAAAAATTATTTTTATTTAATTCGATAATTTTTAAACACTAATTAATTAGAATTTATTTATAAATTATTTTTAAAAATAAATCAATTGATTAATTTAGTTCGTAATTTATTTATCAAAGTAAAAATTATTGGAAAATTAAATTAAAATTAAAATTTGAATTTTGAAAATGGGACTGAACCTTAGTAAAGACTTACTAAGAGGTGGGATTTCCTTAAGGATAAGGAGACAATTAAAGATGCCATGAAGACTAGTATCTAAATGATTGTAATTCATTTATTATTCTTTTTAAGGATTGTAGTTAGAAATGAGCCATATGAATGTATGATTTATATAACATGCCATATAGAAATAGAAATATGTCAATATCAAAATACCATGTAACATGTACTTGCATCATAATAGTTTAAATTTATAATGGGTAATAATATTAATATAATGAGAATTTTACAAAAGTTATAATTCTTAAATTGTGATGTTTTATACAAGTTTATAATTTTCAAAACTTGTTTTTTCAAATTTAGAAAGAGTTATGGTGTTTTGAAAAAGCAAAGAAAATTTCATTTTTCCAAAAACTATGTGAGAGGGTCTTTTATGTTGAAATGTTCCCAAACGTAAACTTTTTAGTGGCACGAGGAATGGTTTAGAGTCACCCGAGCGGTTCTCTCTTCAGTGGGAAAAACTTGAGAATCGTGTCACTTTGAGTCATAGAATTCCTTGAGAAGCTAAAGCCTATAAAGGAAGTGGTGAGGCATGACTGTTCCTAAATGAACTGTTAGTTCATAGCAACCTTTAAAACTGATACGTTGTTTAAACACTTAGAGCAAATCACATTAGAATCTCTCCTAGGAGATAGTCAACGGGGTCAAGGTGACCAAAATAATTTGTGATTGGTTAAGCTAGATGTAGTGACATCTTGGGAAGCGTTAATCAAACGAGAAAAGTCTCAATGCGATGGGAGGTATTTATTTACCTCCTATTTATTGATTGAGTATTTATTCACATCAGTTTATTTATTCTTTTTAGTAATCATGTCATTATCCCTACTCTCAACAATATTGAATGTGAACAAACTTACTAGTGAAAATTACATGGATTGAAAGCATAATCTTGATATCGTGCTGATGGTAGAAAAGCACAAGTTCATGCTCACCACTCGCTGTCTCCTTGACCTACTGCTGAATCGACTCAAGAGAAAAATGATGCTTATGCTTCTTGACTACATTCTGATGAAATCGCCAGGTGTTACATCTTGGCATTTGTTAGTAATGTGTTGAAAAAACAACATTAGAACATGGAAACCGCCACTGATATGATGTTGAACATCACCAAAATATTCGGGGATCAAGGTCGTCAAGCCAAACAGGCTGCTGTGTGGAATTTCATGAACTGCCGGATGAAACATGGAACTCCTATCATAGAATACATGATGTTGATCATAAGTTATCTGAATGAGATGGATATAATGAGTGCTGATGTAGATGGTGAGACTCGAAAGCTATGAAAGGCAAGGGCCCTACAAAAGTGGACAAGTAGAAAGACAAGTGTCATCATTATGGAGTGGCTAGTCATTGGAAACGCAACTTCTTGGATTATCTCAAGGGGTTGAAATCAAAGGAACATTACTTTATAACAAGGGCCCTACAAAATTAACAAGTAATGTTCCTGAGGCCAGTTATGTGGCTACTCTACTTTCTCGTGGATTGTTGACTCTGCAGCTACTAACCATATATGTTGTTTCACGTAGGGATTCAGGAAAATCAGAAGGCTTGACGATGGAAAGTTTAGCTTTCACTGGGGAAATGGAGCACTAGTATCGGCTGTACTAGTTGAAACTATTTAGTTGTCATTTGTTAACATTTTTTGGTTTTCCAAGAAAGTTTTGTAACCTTCCCAGATGACTACTCTCATTTTGGACATGTTTTATCTAATGCGCCAAAAATCTAAAACCTTTGAAAAGTTTAAAGAGTAAAAGGCTATGGTTGAGAAGCAATTAGTGAAATAAATCAAAACACGGTAATCCAATCGTGGTGGAGAGTACTTGCTAGGAGAGTTCATAGACTTTCTTAAGGAAGAAGGTAATATTTCTCAGCTTACATCACCTGACACTCTAGAGCAGAATGGTGTGTCAGAGAGAAGGAATCAAACTCTGATGGATATGGTTAGATCCATGATGATTCATTCATCCCTCCCAGATTCATTCTAGGGATATACCTTAGAAACATCGACATATATTTTGAATCAAGTTCTTTCAAAGACGGTTACTAGTACACCTTATGAAAGATGGAGTAGACGAAAGTCGCCCGTAAACCACCTTAGGATATGGGGATGCCTGACACATGTTCTGAGACCGATGATAGGTAAGTTGGCCAGTCGATCAAAATTATGCATGTTTGTATGATAACCGAAGGGAATGGAGGGATACATCTTTTATAGTCCAGCCGACAAGAAAACATTTGTGAGCACGAATGCGTATTTTCTTGAGGAAGACTATAGAAAAAGTGTAAAATTGAGAAGCACACTAGTGCTAGAGGAATTATTGAGTGGGAGAACACTGACTCCCCAATCAGGATATGTTCCCGATTCAATAATGGAAGAACCACAGTAGAAGCTAGAGCCTACAGAGCCTCAATGTTGTGGGAGGGTTGTGAGACAACCAGGCAGGTACATGTCTTATGAAGATGCCTTGGTAGCAGTTTCAAATAAGGATCATGATGAACCTGTCTCCTACTCACAGTCCATAGCTAGTCCTGAAGCGAACCTATGGCACGAAGCCATGAATGTCGAGATACAATCGATGTACTCAAATGAAGTCTGGAAGCTTGTAGATCCTCTTGAAGGGGTGAAACATGTAGGGTGTAATGGATTTTTAAGAAAAAGAGAAATGGATTTATAAGAAAATGAAAGGTTCATATGAGAATGTGGAGACATTAAAAGATAGACCAGTAGCCATAGGCTACACCTAAAAGGAAGGTATTGACTATGATGATAACTTCTCATCGGTGGCTATGCTTAAGTTCATTTGAATCCTCCTATCCATTGATGCTGCCCTCGATTATGAAATTTAGAAGATGGACGTCAAGACTGCATTCTGAATGGAAATCCCAAAAAATGCATTTATAAGGCTCAACCAGACGGGTTCATAGAGAAAGGCCAAGAGAGAAAGGTTTTTGAGGTGCTAAAGTCCATTTATGGAGTTAAGCAAGCGTCTCGATCGTGGAATATCATATTGGACGAAACTGTCAAGAACTTTGGTTTTTAACAGTTAGTGCATGACCTTATGTGTTGAAGCTAATACATGAAGGGAATGTGGTTTTTTCTGGTCTTGTACGTGGAGGATATTCTACTCATTAAAAATGATGTAGGAAAATTGCTCGATGTCAAGATTTGGCTTGCAAAGTAATTTGATATGAAAGATTTTGGAGAAGCTACATTTGTCTTAGGGATTCAGATCTTTCAGGATTGTAAGAACAGATAGTTGACGATGTCTCAAGCATATTATATTGATAAGGTGATGGATCGTTTTAGTATGCAAGACTACAAGAAGTGATATTTTCCCTTCAGACATGGAGCCAACCTCTCCAAGGAGCAGTTTCCCAAGACTCCTGAAGAAGAGGAATACCTGAGCCATAGGAAGTCTCATGTATGCAATGCTTTGCACAAGCCCAGATATTTACTATGGCGTTTGCGTGGTGAATTATTTTCAATCTAATTCTAGACTCGAGTGGAATGTTATCAAGCATATCATTAAGTATCTTAAGAGAACGAGGAACTACATACTTGTGTATTCAGGTACTGACCTAAATATGATGGCTTATACTGACTCCGATTTCCAAGCGGACAAGGATCATGAGGTCCACATTAGGAACAATGTTCATCCTAAATGGTGGAACAATGATATGGAGAAGTATCAAGCAATCTTGCATTGTTGATTCTACTATGGAAGCTAATATGTGGTGACTTCTGAAGTTGCAAAGGAGGTTGTCTTGCTTAGAAAGTTCCTAAAGACTCTGGAAGTCGTTCTAGATACTGACAAACCCATGACACTTTATTTGCAATAGCAGTTGGGTTGTAACAAACTCGAAGAAACCGATGAGTCATAAAAGATCTAAACATATAGAGCAGAAGTATCATATCATTAGAGAGATTGTTTAGTGTGGAGATGTTGTAGAAACACACATATCGATGGTCAACAACCTAGCAGATCCAATCAAGAAGACTTTAAGCAGTACAGTCTTTGATGGTCATTTGGAGGGCATGAAGATATGAGACTGTACATGACTACTTTAGTCCAAGTGTGAGTTTGTTGAAATTATCTCCATAAAGTAGGGTGTAATAATTATTTATGAGTATTTAGTTATTTCTATGGCATTTATGTTTTACTGAATTTTATGAATATATGAAAATTTTCTTATAATTAAAGTGTGTTTATAATTTACTTAAGTCTTAGAATTATTATCAACGTAAGAAAAGTAAAGACAGAGGGGTCTTCCAGACAAACTCTTCTGAAATTGTTCAGAATGTTATTCACAGTCTTAGGATTGACTGGACAATCAAATCTGATTACGACTACTAGGTTGAACCAAATGATTCCATTCCAGGAGCATGAGAGTGAAGACTCTAATGGTTGACCTGGACATGTAATGGAACATGTTGAATAGACCAATAATAAATTAATTTAGAGCAAAATTGTTTATATAACTCTAAATCAAATTGTTACACCTTAAGAGTATTTTTGTGATAACCTTAATCCTGAGGTGAATACGAAACTTGACTTAGATACTTGTGATCTTTGATACGTCAAATGAGTGAGTTCAGATTGATGGATATTACCTTGATTGTTGGGATCGTGATTCAACTATGTTTAAGTTGCGCGATTCACATATATAGAATTCGTGGTATGATTGCAAGAGAAACAAACTAGGGCTGGTAGTCAATGGCATTAGTCATTGAATAAAACATTATGAATTGTACGAGACACTTTACTGATATGTATTTCTTATTCACAGTCAATAAATAAGTTAAGAAAATAATAACTAGGGGTAAAATGATAATTTTACATCTAACTCTTATTAGTGATATTCATGAATGGTAACATTATAAAATATTCTGTGGACTGTAAAATAAAGATGTTTATTTGCACCAACAGAAAATGTAGCGCGCATGAATCGAAAGTTAATTCGGCATCGGACCTATAGTGAAGTTGTACGACGTTGAAATTAAATAGGTCGAGAATTTATGGAGATAAACTAACCGAGTATTTGAATCTCATAGCTTTATTCATGTGGGCATATTCGGTCTTAGGAGTAGCTCATAAAGACAGGAATGAGAAACATCATCAGTTGGACCAAAAACGTGTTTTGGAACAAGATTCACTTCCCGAACCCATCTGTGATGGGTGTCATCACTAAATTAGTGAAGAGTAGAATTAATGTTTAAATTAATTAATTTTTTATTTGTACTTAGTAAATATAAGCAATTAATTAATTAATTGATGGGGATCAATTTAATTTATCAATTCGGATCGATGAATTTGGACACAATATTAGGTCTAAGGGGGATGTAAAAATCACGTAGAGCAATGCAGGGAGATGTTGAATTTTGGCAATTTACAATATAGGGGTATATGTGTATAATTTACAATTATTATATAAGGGATTACATCACTAACCTAAGCTTAACCTAATCACAGTGTGTGATTATTCAGAGCAAGAAAAAAAATTATCTCTCCCCTCCCTTATAGCCGTTGAAATCATAGTGAGCGAGAAGAAAAATTATTTTTTCTTCCTCAGTTGTTTAGAGTGCTCACACTCTATTCTTGACAATATCATTGCAACATATACTTTTGAATCCTACAAGTGGTTGTTACTGTGAAGATCGATTGAAGTTCTGTGAATCTTAAGAACGAGGAACATGAGACAATAAATTGGATCCCGCCAATTAAGAAATTCTCCATTATCAAAAATGGTAAAAATTATTTCTATCTCTTCTCAATACGTTTATCTAAATATTATGATCATTGTATGGTTTTATATTTAATATGATTAATTATTTTTTTTGATATTCCACCTACAAAACGTTTGTGGTTCATTCAATTTTCATCAAAAATTTTAAAACTCGTTCCAACATTATAAGCGGTAAGGTAATAATAGTAATAACAAAAACTATAAAGTGGTTGAGGATCATACTTGTACGAGTGGGAAAGTCTTCCAAACAATCTTCGATAGGAAGGTAAACTATAATGTCCTTTAGAGGATCCAAGTACAAGCCAACCTGAATCAAAAGTTCAGGTCTGAGAAGGACGTCATAAGCGCGGGCCTCAATAGGGAGCTCGGCTAGGTAGGAAATTTGGGACAGGAGGTAGACGGGGAGTTCTTTTGGCCTCCTCTTAGCCACTGCAAGAAGATTAAGGGAAACTAACGACCGACGTAAGCAACACATAGATATTCTCCCTTGTAAAATTCAAGTTCACGTGCGGCCCCGAAGACCCGAGGGACTGAGGACACGGACTCTGAATCCCCAGGAAGGTCGTCCTAGAGCCCAGAAATCACGAACAACCTATCGTTCCAATCCTTGTACTAGGAAGGTATCCCACTCACGATCCCCTTTGCTTGTCGAATATGGCTACTGTGGTAATACCAGCCCAGGCCATGAGGAGGCACCCCTACCACCTTGTTCTTGGGGGAGACTTCAACTGTAACATAAAGTCAAGTTCATCCAAAGTCAATTCCTTATCGAGGTGTAACCTCTATAACACCCAACAACCAATCACAGTCCTTCACAAGTTTCAGTAGGAATTGAGCCAGAGCAATACATGTCGAGGAGAAGAGGATCTAACATAGGGGCTCAACTACCCTATGTAAGGCATCATTATTATTCGCTGAAAGTAGCACTCCACGTGGCGCTTTTTCCCTTGCGGCAGGCGCCGGTCTACTTCATTCGCCATGATGAACGTCTAGTCAGCCACCAAACGTTCACAGCCACCCCAATTTCATCATATCTAGGAATGGTCATCACCTCGCCTAAAGCTTATTCGACGCGCATCCCCCTTCAAGGCTCTAGGTACAGATACCCCTTCTACAAGTGGTACAAGGTAAGCAATTCTCTCCTAAGGGAAACTCTGTCAAAATTTCTCCATGATACTGACTTAGGTATCGGTGGTTCTTTGACGAGGAAACCACTCCTGGTTCTCTTCGCTTTAAAGTCATTTTCCTGTGTTATACAGGTTTCCGCCTGAAAAGATCCCTATGTGGACAGGAGATTGCATACCACTTCACTGTTGAGATTATTAGTAACAACATCCCTTGTAGCTTGTTCTTTGTTGGTCTCTGAATACATATGGCCTTTATATAAAGAAAAAATACTAATGCAATTGGCTTAGAATGTACTCATCTAAACTCCTTGCAAACCATTTATTGGATTTCGTCTCTAAATAAGAATTGTTGAAAGGCAAACTGCAATTGATTCTTTAGAGTTTCGGGAAGCTCTTTCTTTATCTATGGAATCAAGTTGATTTTGATATTGCCTTTTATCTTTTGGTTGTTCATGGCAGTGTATCAATATCTTCCTTTCGCATGACAATGTCATAAAAGAAATATTCTTAGACATCTACATGATTTTACATAAAGAATGGGCAATGATTTAACAGTGCTTGAGAATTTTGATGTCTTCCCTGACAAATATGATTCCAACAAACATGGTCGTGGATTGTGGAATTGAAACTCTTACAGGATTTTGCAGTTCTCTTTAAACTTTGAAGTCCTCTACCCTCGCTTTTTTGCATCTTAACTTTCTCTTCATATTCTTTTGGTTGTTTCTCACCAATAATCTAAATATCAAAATAATATTTTTTTAAACGCTTTTTTCAATTTCTGATCATCAAATTTTGTATAGCATGTGCAATGCATGTGTTATATTACTAGATATGTGTAAATGTTGCCAATATTTACGAATGGTTGATTTTAAAACTATAAAAAACAATCTTCATCCAATATCAATTTCAAGAAAATTAAAGATAGAAGTTGTACTGAAAAAGAAAAAAAACTGAACTGAAGTGAGTAGAAGAAGCGCAGAAGATAAGTAATATTTATACGTATCTTTTAGGTGTTAGAAACTAAAACAAAATGGATAAATATCAGGGAAATTAGGTGTATGAGCCATTTTATTCAACTGTTTTAGATGCTCCTTGTTGAACCAACTTTTGTTTCTTTTAGGGCTTAGATTTGGAGCTTGAGGTCCAAAATTTCACGGAGAAGAGACTTGTGCCCGCTCGACCACCTCTGCTCTTCTTAGAGCCAGCGCTGCTCTTCGTGAAGCCAACGCTGCTCCTCACGCAACCATCGAATCTCCTCGTGATCATAGTCGGAAGGACTGGAAGAGTAAGAAATGATGGATTTGAAAGAAAACACGTGTAGAGGCGGTTTGTGAGTTGAAAAGAGGGAGAATGTAGAGGGAAAATATGGATTTCGTTTGTGATGGAGAGGACAATTCAGAGGGAGAGGAAAAGATGAAGATATTGAAATATTAGATACTGCAGATAGTGGGCAGAAGAACCGCAAGAAACGAAGAATGGAGATGATGATATTTATGGGTGCGCATGAGGATATTTGTAGGCGTTCCTTTGGCTGTACTTGCGGAAAAATGTAGGTTTAGAAGAAAGGAGAGGAGAGAGAGAGGTGAAAAAGCAACGCTACAAATCTGTTTTTTCACGATGTGCGTCAAAAAATGAACAAGACAAAGATAATTAAATCCGTCGTCTATAAATAAGTAGCACTTTTTCTTCTTCACTCTATGATGATGAATATACACTCATCATACTAAAAGATATAAATTAAAACAAAATGAATAGCGTAGAAGTCTCATCATTTTAGTTTTAGTTTCTGAAGAATACGATGGGATTTTGAGACCTGTCGTGCTTATACTTATAAAAATGACGGGGCCTCTAACCCTGTCATTTTTTGTCATTTTTAATTTCTCTAAGTTGATTGGAGGCGACGCACCGTCGTAACAACACAGTTTAAAAGGCATTGATAGCCTTGAATCCTTATCGCGTGCTACTTCACCCCATTCGTTTTCCCTTCTCTTTGGTTTTGATCCCTTGCATAAGTTAGTGGAAGAGAGAGAAGGAAGATCATGTTAGCTTTTAATTCAAGCCTATTTGCTTTGCCCAAAACAGATCGTTGAAGAAAGCCTTTGAATCTGGCTTCCTAGAAAGCGAAAGAAAACCTGTGACTCTAGGGCTTCGACTTGCTGCATCTATTTTCTTCACTCGGGATGGGTCGTTGATCAAGCCACTCTCGCCGAGGAGGAAAGTCTTGTAGTCATCCGATTCGGCCGTTACTGGGATGAGACTTGTATGTAGGTCCCTTTTCTTTCCACATCTTTTCTTTGTTTTCATCAATGGAGTTGTTTTAGCTTGAGTTTCTGTCCAACTTCTACTCAATATATGTTTTCCCCTCCTTTATTTGACTTCCCAATCTGTGTGGTGATTGAATTTCCACTTCAGTGTATTATTTAGGGTAGAGATCATATTTCTTATTTCTGATTTCGTATTGATTCTATAAGAATTTCGATCAATGGCTTTTGAGTCTTATCTGTTTTTAGTCCCAGAAAATTTGCTCTTGAGATGATTTTGTAAGATTTTGATAGCATACATGAATTGAATCAATATGCCTTGTGCTCTCATATTCTGAAAAATTCTGTGTGGTGATTGTTTTGTGCTCTGTTTGGCCTATTTGTTCCTTAGGTTCATATGGAGAGGCCTACATGCTGATTTGAATGGCACAGTAAGTCTTAAAGCTGGATGCTATACTCTTGCTATCCATGTACCTTTGTGTTAAATTTGATTTTGAATTTGTTGTCTTACTATGATTTTTGACTTTTTTCCCTAAATAATATCAACTCATCAGAATATTCAGTGGACGGAACACTATGAGGTAGGAATTCAGTCCATTTCAAAAGAAAACTATCGTAATTGGAATCTGATAAGCATATATCATACTGCTTTCTTTGATATAGAAAAGCATAACTCCTATCATTAGTTTACGTTTCACTATTTAGCTGCAGGACTTCAGGATAGATAGATGGTTTGCTGGGACCAATTAGTAAACATAAAAGTTACATTAAAAAAATCAGTACAAGAACAGATTTTCTAGAAAACGTTAGCGGTACCGTTGTGGGTCCTCTTTGGCTTCTCCAATTTTGGTTGCACGCATATTTCCCTGAATTAGGGCCACCAACTTTTCTAGAAACCAACTTCGCTTCTCATGGAGAGAAGATTGTTAAAGAATGTTTCTCATTTTTTATACTATGAACAAAAGCCGATATCCTATGTGTTTCACTCTTTTCAGAGGATCATGTCTGAGTCCTGATTGGTTTACCTTTACTTTGATTCATCATCACAATATGAATGATTATTCTAGGAGATGTTGGACAAGTTCTCTTCTAGTTGAGTATTTGGTTATTGGTAAACCATCAACGAATAACAAAAAATCTTATTAAGCAAAGGCCTCATTTGAGTGTCACTGCCTTGCTTAGTTTGCTAGAAAATTTGGGCTTACTTAATGTATTCCAGCTCTTTTGTGAGCGTGTAAAATGGTTTATAGAAATGTGTGGTATATGCTTTTATACCTAAAGTCTTATTCTATAAGTTTGTATGTTGGATGTTCATTTTGGCCTTTGGTGATAAACTCTTCTACTAATGGTTGCTGATGGCTGGATTTTCTTTTCATTCTGTATTGATTCTGATTATTGCGCATAATGGGATTCATTTGTATACTTTAAAAAGATCAAATTAGGAGTATGTGGCGAACTTCTGCTAATATCTCATTGTTCAGCTTAGCGGCGGAATGCATTAGCGGGTTGTGTGCATGAATGAATTTCTTTTTTTTTTTTTTGCTTGTTCCTCTAACTTGATTTACTTGTATATTCTTGCTTATTAAGTGAACTCTCTTTCACTGAGGATCAATAATCATTTTTGGGTTATTTGGAGGCAAAGAAACATTAGAACTTTTGACGGCATAGAAAACACTATTGGTAAAGTTTCTTTTTGTTCCTCATTTTAACAAGAGAATGGCTTGATTGTTTATTTCCCATTTTGGTTTGAGTACAACTGGGTTAGTAACCGATGCCGACTCTCCTTAGATTCTGATCTCTATGATGTATTTACCATCTGTCGGTGCTTTTTTACATTAGACTAGCCAAAAACATTGACGATCAATCATGCTTACTTCCAATTTCCGCCAATGTGAGTTGAGTTCTGTGATAGGCGAGCCATTTGATATTGGTTTTTTATTATGTAAAGTACAATGATAGTTTGTCATGGAAGTCCTCCCTTTTCCAAAGAGATTCGTCTACATACCTTAGCATTTCTGCTTATAACTGTCCTACTATTTGTGGAGTTGTTCTTTATTGCTGTTTGTTTAAATGCACGTGGTATGACATAGATATACATATCATAATATTTTTATAATTAAATGTCAATTACTTAACACTTGGGAGTGTTGAATGGATGAATATATAATGAACTACTATTCATATTCTTGTAGTTTGATTTATGGGTTGGTTTCTTGCTTAGATGTCAGTAATATTTTTTTGTTTGCTTGCTGGTAATTTAATTATCATTTTTCTATCTCAGGTATTTGCTTTTATACCGCTGATGTATGTACATGTGCAGAAGAAGCCCGAAGGCTAACAAGCTCGTTAAAATATTGCTCATTTCATTACTTCAACGATTATGTAAAATACATGTACATTATTAGAATTTATTTGTGCTTGATTTATGAAATGTATACATGTAGAATTTACTTGCGTTACATTTTTAAAATGTGTATATATTGAATTTATTTGTGTTACATTTTTTAAATGTGTTTATGGATTTTTGTAGCATGTGGATGAACAGTGATTTTATTTGGATGGATGGATACATTTTTTAATGTGTAAATTTTTAAGCCAGTTTGTGACGACGGTTAATTGATACAGCGTCACAGCGTCGAAAATCAAGTTTTGACGACAATTATCAATAATTTGACGATGGTTCATTAATGAACTGTTGTAAAAAATGTAGCTTTTGAACTGTCGTTGAAAACCCATCTTTTACGATGGAATAAAGCATTTTAACGATGGTGTATATGCCAAGCGTAGTGAAAATTTCCCGTTATAAATGATTTTTCACAATGGGTATTCCCCGTCGTAAAAAATGAATTTCGTAGTAGTGAAGAGAAGGATGTAACGAATTTGAGTGTGGGAAGAGGTTTGAAACTGATGATTTTTAAGATAATATATTCACGATATATAATTATCACGTATAGTATATACAAGTACACAAAATATATTACGGTATATTAATGGTATATTAACATATAGTATGGTATATAAAAAATAGACTACTCCTCTAAATGAACCTTAATATCATAATACCTCCTGAACTTTAGTTCAAAATCAATTTACCTCCTAAATTTCGATCATTTCTTTATTGGCACATAAATTTTTTCCATCAAAAAACACCGTTCCTCCAAAATTCTAAGATAACAATGTTAAAAAAACACTTTGTTCCCATGGTATGTTAATATTGGGTCAAAATTTAGGGGTATTAAGACATTAACTCGCACACGCGCACACTCACAGTAATTCAAAGATATGATGTACAAATGCCCATTCACAGTTGAAGCCCTATTCAACACTTATATAATTTCTCTCTATTATACTTTTCTTGAAATTAATTTTG
Organism: Datisca glomerata; assembly: GCA_003255025.1. Taxonomy (NCBI): domain Eukaryota; kingdom Viridiplantae; phylum Streptophyta; class Magnoliopsida; order Cucurbitales; family Datiscaceae; genus Datisca; species Datisca glomerata. The sequence continues at coordinate 1,697,730 of QANY01002375.1, forward strand.
GGTAAAGAGATTTTTTCGTCATTGGTTGACATTTGATATTTATAAAAACACATTCGTATATAATAAGTTATACATTCATTCTGTATCATTACGATATTACCAAAATGTTTACTAAATCAAATATGAATTTAGTTAAAGATTTATCTTTACACTATAATGCATATAAAAATTTTTAGAGTAGTTAATTATATACATACTCTAAAGTTGAGACTATCTAAGTTTGTTTTAAAGAATGAGTTTATCATTATAAAACATACAATTTTTTGATCCAATCTCATATCATAGCTTTTTTTAACTAGTAAAAAATAAATAGAATCAATGACTAAAATATGTGTAATAAAGGGAGAAACTCTCCAAACTACAATATCATCAATTGAAAGGCCAAATCTATAGGCAACTTTATTCACCGTTCACTGAATATTCTTATATAGAGAGTGATATAGTAGTCGCATGTACTCTTTATACTCTGCTAAAATAAGTTCTAGCTCTAAAAAGAACTTCTGATTGGATAACAAATTTTGAATAAGTTCAAGAGAATCAAATTCGATAATTGTGACGACAATGTCAAGTTCCAACACTACCAATAGTCCTTCATGCAAAGCCAAGGCCTCGATAATCTAAATTGAAAATGAAGTATCTATATGATTCGTGAAAGCACTAACCACGCTATTAAAATGATCTCCAATAAACCCCTAGATCCTGGCTAAGATTATTACATTTATGATTTAGTTGTTCATAGCATTGTATAAACATCTTCCTTTCGCATGACAATGTCATAAAAGAAATATTCTTAGGATTTTGCATTTCTCTTTAAAGTCTTCCACCCTCACTTCAAATTTTTTTTTGTTTTACTTTCACACCAGTAATCTAAATACAAAAATAATCGTTTTTTTTTTTGCCTTTTCAATTTATATTTATCAAATTTTGTATAAATCATGTGCAACACATGTATTATATTATTAGATATTTATAAATGTCATCAATGTGTTTGAATGGTTGGTTTTAAAACTGTAAAAAAATACACTTTTGGTCAATATTAATTTCAAGAAAAATAACATATAAAAATAGTAATGATAAATAAAAAATGTATTAAAGTCGGTAGAACAAGCGCATGAGATGAGTGATATTTATAGATATCTTATATATATCCTACGGGATATATTATTGATTTTGAGTCATAGTTTAAGGGTATGAAGATATTAACTCTCTCACACACACATACACATTGATCCAAACATTTGATATACCACAACGCCCTACCGCGAGGAAGAAAGAGCTACTTTGCCGGTGCTGATTTGGATCTTTGGTGACGAAATAAGGTGGCCAGAAGCGACGAGCAGCCGTGGTTGAAGATCCTATTCTACACTTCTATAATCTCTCTATTATATTTTTCTTGAAATTAATTTTGGCTAAAGAGATCTTTTTCTTATTCATTCACATTTGATGTTTATAAAATGATATTTATATATACTAAGTTATATATTCTTCCACGACATTGCGAAAATGTTTGCTAAACCAAATATCAATTTGGTAAAACAATTTTTTACACTGCAATGCCTATGTAATTTTTGAGTCATCAATTACATACATCATCTAAAGTTGAGACTATATAGTTTCGTTATAAAGAATGAGTTTATTTCATTTGCACATACAACTACATTTTTTAAATAATATCATATCTTTTTTTAACTTGCAAAAGATAAACATACTCAATGACTAAAATATATGGAATAATAAAAGATGAAACTCTCCAAAGTATGAGATGATCATCAATTGAAAGGCTAAATCGAGTCAATCTATGCACAGTTTCATTCCCCTATCGCAGAAAATTCTTATACTGAGAGAGGTGTAGTAGCCGCATATATTCTTTAAACTTCGTTAAAATAAATTTCAGCTCTAAAAGAATTTTGGAATTGGACTACAGATTTGAATAAGTTCAAGAGAATCAGATTCAACAACAGAGACAACACGGTCTAATTCTAACCAACAATATTTGTTCACGCAAGGCTAAGGTCTCGATAATATAAGCTGAAAATGAACCCTCAAAATACTTCGAGAAAGCAGTAACCACGCTACTAAAGTGATCCCAATAAGACCCCCAGATCGTGTCTAAGAAAATTTCTTTTATGATTTAGTTGTTCATGGCATTGTATACATTAATATCTTCTTTTCGCATGACAATGTCATGAAAGAAATATTCTTAGACATGATCTACCTGATTTTCATATACAACTCACCTAGTCCACACCGTTTCTACAATTTCTCTCCATTATGTTTTTCTTGAAATTAATTTTGGCTAAAGAGAAATTTTCCTTAGTTTTTAAGCTCAATATTCATTCACATAAAATATTTATAAAAGACATTTATATAAACTGAGCTATATATTAGTTTTTTACCTTATAAAAGACATTTATATAAACTGAGCTATATATTAGTTTTTTACCATCAGGATATCCCTAAAAAATTTTAATAAAGTCAAATACCAATTTAGCAGAAGGATTTGTTTTTGTACTATAAAGCATGTATAACTTCAAGATTTATTAATTATATACATGCTCTAAAGTTTAGACTATAAAGCTTTAGTATAGAGGATGGGTTTATTTATTTGCGCGTGCAACACATATTTTTCAGATCTATCATATCATTTTTTTAACCAGCGAAAAACTGAACTGAATCAAGGGCTAAACTATTTGCAATGATAAAAGGAGAAACTCTTAAAACTACAAGATAATTAATTGAAAGGCCAAATCAAGCCAACTATAGGTAGCTTCATTCTCAGATCACATAACATTCGTATATTGAGATAGATGTAGTAGTCGCATGTACTCTTTACACTCAACTAAAATATATCTAAGCTTTGGAAAGACTTCTAAATTAGACCGTAAAGCTTGAATAAGTTCAAGGTAATTTGACTTGACAATAAAGACGACAAATTCCAATTCTAAGCCAGCAATAGTTCTTCATGCAAAGTTAATGCCTCGATAAACCAAGTTGAAAATGAACCTCTAAATACTTTGAGAAAACACTGACCAAAGTACCAAAATGATCCCCGATTCCACATCCATCTATCTTAATCGCTTCATCTATATTCAGTTTATAACATCATTTGGGAGTGTAACCCAAACTAAAGACACACATGCAGTGCATAGTTTCTAGATCTATTAGATATAAGTAAGGGCTTGGAAGGAATATTTTTTTTATTGAACAAAATAGTCCTCACTTTAAAATCTATAAGATAGTATTAACCTTTCATTTTATTTAACTATTTGATATAATTTAAAGATATATTTAATTATTATTACATTAAAATTTTAATGAACTAAGATAAATTCATGATCTTAAGAGTTTTATCTCTACTACATAACCAAACAATGAATTCAACATTAAAATTTCAATCATGAATTCAAATCTTATTTATGTGCGAACTATTCATAAATCCAAGAAAGATGAAATACTTTGAATAAAGATATTATGTTAAGAGAGAATTCAGGTAGTTCAAGTTTTAAAAAATATTTTTATTTCCTCATTTGTCCTTTTTTCTTTTTTGTCCATGATATATGAGTTATACAATAATTACGATTTTGTTCCTTCTTAAGGTGGCGATATGCTCTAAATGCTACAAATTTGTAATTTGATTTTACTTTATTTGAAATTTGAAATTACACAAATTCTTTCCTCATCTTATTTTTCTTTAAAATTACTTAGGTTAATATCCTAATAGTCCTCTAAATTTTGATCCAAAATTAATTTATCCCCTATTTTTAGAATAAAAGTGAATTTTTGGTATCAATAAGGAAGAGCTTACAATTTATAGGATAAATTGATTTTGGGACAAAGTTAATGTTGTAACGGAAGTGTGAATAAAATAATAACAAACAAATATTGTTAATGGGTTCGGCTAATTGTCTACGTCTATGGTTATCTCAATAACATCATCCTTACAAACTCAATATCGTCTCAAGTACCTAACCCAAATCTCATTCCACCCAAATCTAAACTCAACACACACACACACACACACACACACACCTTCCTTGGAGACCATAACTAGTTTAGACAAAAATCACCACTTCTTGATCACACTATATGCGACCCACTAGTTTGAAAATTGTCTTCAGTTAGGGCGAAATCCTTTGACTAGCCTCTCAATATCATAGGATATCCCATCTTAGGATAAAGTCCTTTGACATCCCTATATCTCTTAGAGTAGAGCCTCATTACCACGGGATGCTCCCTTTGAGAGCCACATCTCACCATTTATCGAAGCAGAGCCATCAATCCCTAAATCATAACATCATATTTATAACCTCTCAAAACTCTAATCACTTTCCTATTCAAAATAGGCATCTCATTCAAACCCCATTATCACCCCCCATTATCTTTTCCTATTTATAACAAATCTTCACATTGACTCAAATTCCACCAACATCAACAATCATTATCATTGCAGCTCCACCTTGAATCAAACCATCTTTAATCAAGCAAATCAAACTTTAACTACATCATATCTTCACATTATTTCTATCTTGAACCAAACTCATGTATTATCCAAGATCAAACCATCAGCTCTGATACCATTTGTTGTAATGAGAGCTTCAATAAAATAATAATGATATTTTTAACGTTGTTCGGCCAATTGCTTATATCCACGATTATCTCATTAACATTATCATTACAAACTCAATATCATCTCAACCACCTAACCTGAACCCCATTACACCCTACTATAAACTCAACACACACACACACACACATATACCATACCTTGGAGGCCATAACTAGTATAGAAAAAAGTCACAACTTTTCGATCAGACTATATGCAACCTGCTAGTTTGAAAACCATCTTCAGTATGGAAAGTTTCTGACTAGCCTCTCAATATCATGGGGTATCCCCTCATGGGATAAAATCATTTCTCACATCATAAGGCTGACATATATCTCTTAGGGCATAACCTCCTCACCAAAGGATGTCCCCTTTAGGGAAGAGCCACCTTTCACCCTCTAAGCAAGGCCACCGAACATTAAACCATAACAACATAATTATAGCCTCTCAAAACCCTAATCATTTTCCTATTCAAAATAAGAATCTCATTCAAACCCTATTATCACCACAATGTCTTTTCCTAAAATATCTCCAGAATTCAATAAACAAATCTTGAAGGAATTTGAGACATATTTTTTAACAGTTAGATAGGTGTTATGATATAAACCCAAAGAAAAACAATGCATCTAATTGTGAGAAAAACAAAACTGGGTAAGACTATAATGAATCCCTGTAACCTCCAATAAATTCATGTAACCTTCACATTCTCATATAATTGATTTACGCTTCGTAATTCAAGATTCTTTAATTTCTGCGACTCTCATTCTTTATGTCTTTGAACTTCACTATTATCTCAAGTATTATTTTCAGATTTTATTACTAATATTCAAGATTCTACAAACATAACTTGCTTGATTTTTTGAATAAATGACATTTTAGTTATAGCATAAGCAATGTTGGACAAAAGAGTCTAAATTTCTTTTCTAAGTTCCACACTTTTAGTTGTAGTAAAATAAGAAAAGATATAATTCAAGTTGCTGAAAACTAAACACTAGTTTCCTTATATCTAAAAGCTTGCATATTTGAAAAAGATTTGTTGAACAAATTTATCCACAATAGTTTCTGTTACACCACATTTACCCTTTAGGCACTTGATCTTTTAATTTCAATCATTATTACTCATATTTTCATTGCATTTTTAAACCCTTTTTCATTGCAGTACCAAACATGCTAACCACAACTAACATTTACACTATTCGCTACTAAGAAGCCTCCAATGAAAAATTGTAAAAAACAACAAGCCCCATCCTCTTAGAAATAGGAATAATTAGATTGTAAATATTATATACCATATCATTCATATTCGTATCTTACTGCTTTTAAAAGGGTGGATATTTAAAATTTTATTTTGGACCATTATATCCAGCACTAATACCAATTACTCTAATATGCCCTCATCACTTAATACTCAAAACCTTTTATCCAGTAAATTTATATATTATTCTCATATATAAAATTAAAATATTGTAAAATATTGTACATGATTTCATTTATATTGGTATTCATACTGCTTCTAAAAGGGTGAACATTTGAAATTTTTATTTAGGGCCGTTTTATTCATCAAATCATTATTGACAACGGCACGTTGATCAACCATCATAATAATTACATTATTGATGACAACACGTTGATCAACCCTCGAGATTAGTCAGAGAACTATGCGCCGGAGACCCGGTGCGAACTGAAAAAAAAATGATTTGATGCTAAATAACTCCATTTAATGTCACGTGAGTTTTAGATACCATCGTAAAATTAGAAAGCGGTAAAATGATCATAATCTACCATACTCATCATATATGGCTTCAGAATTTCACGCAATTCATTGTACTATCACATAAATAAATTTTAAAAGAATGTACATTTATTTTATATAATTACAACAATTAATATTTCAAAGAAAGCTATCCTAGTCGTGGTCTTTGAACTGCTTCTGCTTCCTGCCTCAAACTTGTCATATGCTATTTCCAATTTGTAACTTTCTCATTTCCAATAACAACCTTGTAGACATTATTTGTTAATGTACCAGTTTAAGTAAAAACCAAAATGACAGGAATAGAAGATAACTAAGAATTATAGTATCTCTCTCACTGATGGATTTCGTGTTCTAAATAGAAATCTTCAATGAACGCAAACTTAACGAGTTGATTGCTAACTTCCAAATATACCTTTATCTATTTTGAAATTTCTCATATAGATCTACAAGATAAGATACATATACTGTATTTTAACACAATACGGCTCCTACAACATGTTCTACTTCGCATCACTTTCTTTTGTAAACGAGAATATAAATATGTAAACATTAGCAGTTAATTCATTTTGAATTCCTCAAGAAAGCATTCAATTAAGTTTACAGACCTCGAATATGAAACCTCTTTGAGAGATTACATCAACTGCTTCCACACCAATGAAGGCGGCAACCTCCTTGCTTAGTCTTTCCCTTACTACACTTTATGTCATGGATGGCGTGAAATGAATTTTAGTAATCCTTGGGTACATGATAATAACCATGATGCATTAATATGTTGGAAGGTCCTTCATGATATATTTAACAATGACCATAATCCATTAATATGTTAGAAGGTCCTTAACGATATATTTAACAAAATCTAAATAACAGGCTTTCAGCTAAAAAAATAGGAGCATTGGAGTTCTTATCTTGGCTGCGAACCATAATTTCTATCTTAAATGCAATGCTTCTGAAAAATGAAAGTATTAAAGGATTGTAACATATAGATCTATTTTGAAATTTAACATTCGAAAGCTAATACATCTCTATAACAATCATACTCAAGTGTTTGTGTGTCATAGCCAATGTTAACCATAATTTATGCTATGCATGCTTCGAACAAGTAAAAACTCCATAAGCCTCGCAAAGAATATCACTCAACTATTTATTCTCTCAATTTATTTTCAAATGATATCATTACTTGAGTGAAAGGATCAGTGACACTATATGCTTTCTTTGGGCACAATTCTCCCCTTAGTTGTCGGCACTACCCAAAATCAAAAGGTCTTCAATTAAGGTTGTAATGTGGCTAGGGGTAGTGGCTAAAAGAAATGACGGAATGGATGCAACAAAAGGTTTGAAAGACTCATGGAGTGAGAGACGTCATCAAAATATTCAAGGAACACTTCTCACAACTCGAGGCAATCAACTAAGAACTTAGGCCAAGAATCATTGCATTGAGCCTTTGCTTAATCTCTACCAACCTTATAACGTCCAAAAACATATTTAATGCTCAATAGATTTTTTCTTTGCATTTTTTTATATTTCCATTTTTCTCAAAGAAAGTTTACAAGAATAACTTTTCATCCCATACATTTTTTTCTTTTTCACTTCCTTTTTCTTTCTTCTTCCTCTTCTTTTTTTTTGACAATCTTGAGTGTTTGTTGAATGCACCTTGTATATGAAATAAGTCTCTTCAATATTATTTTCACTTCATCTTTAGATCAAGGGTTAAGATCTACACTATAGGTAAGAGGTAAAGAGATGGGGTTACAAAAATGTTTAATGAAAGCTCAAAGTTACTCACTATGGGGGATGTTCACATGAGAGCATCAATGGGGCACTGACTGATTTGGCTATGGTGATAAATCCTAAAGCCTTTATCATTTTTTAAAGAGGTACTCGATCAACCATTCCCTTCGAAAGACCTTCGGAAAAGTTCTAGCATTTAATCATTATGTTGCAAGTCAACTCACTTAATAGTCAAAGTAAGAACAAGAAAGAATAGAATCATAATATTACACATCTCAAAAGAAATTCAGTGTCTCAAATCTGTTTCACAAGGGTAATAAGGGTAATATAAGAATTTTACTCATCCAAACATGTGTGCTTCTATATCGAAAGCTCAAGATATTAACCAAGGAATAACGTCAAGATCTAAATCCATGCTCATAATAAATCAAAGCCATAACATTAAAGCTCAATTCTCATCATGGTTGTTAGAAAGTATTGTAAGACTAATAAAAAAGAAAAAAACTTAACTCAAACTAATCAAAATAAAGCAACTAATGATATTTTTTGTTTTTTTAAAGGAATAAAAGAAGCAAATGCAAAGAAGTTTGAAACTCTTTCCCCCTAACTTAATTCTTACATTGTCTTCAATGTAACATCAATTCATTCCATGAGAAGAAATGAAGCGAAGAATTAAAAAGAGAAGAAATAAAAAGGGAGGAGCAAATCTGATTATGGCATGCCTTCCATCCGTTGGGTTGCCTCTCAATTAGCTCTTGGTTTAGTGCCTTCATACTGACTTGTAATTGTATTCATCTGTTAAGAGACTTGTAGTGTCCTCATGGAGAGGCACATTCTCCACATCTTGCATTACAAAAGACACGTAATAAGGCTTGAGCCTATGTTCGTTCACATTGAACTCATTGTTCATCTTCAAGCTCTGAATTTCCACTGCACCATGAGGAAAAATATCAGTAACAATAGAATGACCAACTCGTCGAGAACATAATTTACCAGGAAATAAATTAAGGCGTGAATGAAATAGAAGAACTTTTTGTCTAATAACAAAAATCTTTCTTGAAATCATTTTGTCATGGAAAGCCTTATTTTTCTCCTTGTCAATCCTTGAGTTCTCATACGCATCGTTTTTATTTCCTCAAGCTCATTCGGTTGGACCTTCCTTTGTTCACTCGCAGCTTCCATCACCATGTTACAATGCTTCACCGCCCAAAATGCTTTGTGCTCCAACTCAACCGGAAGGTGACATGGCTTGCCATACACAAGCCGGAAGGGTGACATCCTGATTGGTATTTTAAATGCTTTTCTATATGCCCAAAGTGCATCATCAAGGCGTAAACTCCAATATTTCCTATTAGGATTCATGATTTTCTCTAAAATGGACTTGACCTTTCGGTTTGATACTTCAACTTGCCCACTAGTTTATGAGTGGTATGGTGTGAATACCTTATGTGTAATGTTATATTTCCTTAGAAAAAGCTTTAAATGAACGATTGTAAAAATGAATACCCCGATCGCTGATTATGGCTCTTGGTGTCCCAAACCTTGCAAAAATGTTAGTCTTCACAAAATCTACAACCACTTTAGAATCATTAGTTCCAGTGGCTTCTGTTTCCACCCATTTTGACACATAATCAATAGTAAAAAGTATGTAAAGATTCTCATACGAAGAAGGAAAATGTTCCATGAGTCAATGCCCCAAACATCAAAGATTTCAACAACGAGTATAAGTGTTTGTGGCCTTTGATTACATGTACCTAGGTTACTTATTATTTGACAATGATCGCATGATTTACAAAAAATGTAAGTGTCCTTAAACAATGCAAGCCAATAAAATCCACACTCAAGTACCTTCTGAGCCATCTTTTTTTGTCCTGAGTTCCCACCACATGCATAAGGATGACAGAAAGTTGATATAGATGAAAATTCAGAATTAGGCACACACCTTCTTATCCATAAATATGGTTCATCCCACACATATTGCTTTGCTATCTTCTTCGGTTTATCCTTTTGAGCACGAGTCAAGTCATTGGGCATCTTCTTGATGACTAAGTAGTTCACAATATCTACGTACCAAGGGGTCAAAATTTGAAAGAGAATAGTCGCTCGCCGGGAAAGTTTTCACGCAAAGGAAGAGCTTCCTCGTTATGAATGAGGCGACTAAGATGATCAACAACTACATTATCACTTCCCTTCTTGTCCTTGATGTCCAAATTGAATTCTTGCAAGAGAAGTATCCACGTTATACCTCTCGGTTTAGCATCTTTGTTAGTGAGCAAGTACCTAAGAGTTGCATGATTAGAAAACACATTTACTTTAGAACCAATTAAATAAGGAACGAAACTTATCTAAAGCAAAAAATAGCTGCCAATAACTCTTTTCTCAGTTGTGGAGTAGTTAAGATATGCATCATTCAAGATTCTCGATGCATAATAGATAACATGAGAAAGCTTGTCAACTGGCTGTCCTAAAACAGCCCCCACAACATACTCACTTGCATCACACATTAACTCAAATGGGAGGTTCCAATTAGGTAGTTAAATAATGGGAGATGTGGTCAAAAGTTTTTTAAGCTTTTTGAATGCCTCTTTGCACTCTTCATTAAAGTCGAACATCACTTCCTTTTGTAACAATCTGCACAAGGTTCTTGCAATCCTTAAAAAATCATTGATGAATTTTTTATAAAAACCTGCACGTTTAAGAAAAGAATGAACCTCCCTCACACTTGTGGAGGTGGTAAGGAACATACAAGATCTATTTTAGATTTATCTACTTCTATTCCCATAGATGGTATGATATGGCCTAAAACTATACCTCGGTCTACCATAAAAACTTCTATGATGCTTTCAACATAATCTGAAAATTTTCTCATCATACACCATTGAAAAGTACCAGGAGCATTGCAAAGTCTGAATGGCATGCGTCAATAGGAAAACGTTCCAAATGAGCATGTGAATGTTGTATTCTCTTGATCCTCCAGTGCAATTGTGATCTGATTGTAACCTGAATAACCATGAAGAAAATAATAATGAGTATGACCAGTTAATCTTTCTAATATTTGATCAATGAAAGGTAAAGGAAACTGATATTTATGAGTAGTAAATTTAAGTTTCTGATAATCAATGTAAACTCACCTCCCGATTTGGACACGGGTTAGTACTAGCTCAATCTCTTCATTCTTAACCACGGTGATACCAGATCTTTTTGGAACTACTTGGATCGGGCTAACATATTTGCTGTATGAAATAGGGTAAATCAAGCCAACATCTAGCAACTTCTAGATCTCTTTCTTTACAACCTCCATCATAGGAGGGTTCAATCGGCGTTGAGCTTCCTTGATTGGCTTTTCTCCATTCTCAAGTAGAATTCGTTGTATGAACATGGATGGACTAATCTCATTTATGTCGGCTATTGTCCAGCCAATTTTTGTTTTGTGATCCATTAAAACACATAATAACTTCTCCTCTTGTAATGTTGTAAGGTTCCTTGCAATTATTACTGGCGGTTTGTCTTTCTATACTAAGTAAACATATTTGAGATGCTCTAGAAGAGGTTTAATCTCCAAGGTAAGGGCTTGCACAATAGAAGGTAAAAGTTTATCGCTAGATAAACGCAATGAAATAAAAAAAGTATTATACCTATTTGAAGTTTTTGGCAATGATTCTAGAGATGTGATGGTCTCCTCAATGTCGTCACCAACTTTCATGTCCCTTCTTATCTTTTTGGGATCTTTTAACTCGAGGTTTTGCCAATAGCGATTACTATGCATCTTTAGTTGTTAACTCAAAAAGTTTTTGGGCTAAAAAGTCAAGTATATCAACTGAAAAGACATGAAGGTGAATCATTTGGATACCTCATTGCTTCAAAGAATTAGCTAGCTCTGGGTTCGAGTGGCATTTCGCCACTAACCACAACTGATCTGTTGATTCTTCAACATCAGTCGGTTTAGACCTCCACTTAATTTTACCTAAGCTTCATCTTGGCCATGGATAGATCACTCATAAAAAAACAAAAAATAAAAAATAAAATGTAAACAACAAAAAAAACAATAGAACAATAAAACAATAAAAAAACAATATTAAAAATAAAATACAAAGAAATTTTTTTTACATAAGGTGATGTCACCATCTGTTAAATGACAGAGGGTGATGTCACCCTTTGTCCTTTTTTTATTATTTTTTAAATTTCATTTTTTTAACTTATATATAATTGTTTAGTAAATAAATTAATAATAAATTTTTTTATGTGTAAAATAAATTAATCTATGAAAAATGCTTAATTTCATACATAATTAGCATGAGCATGCTTTTTTACTACATGGTCTATTAATTATCATTTTGTATTTCTTCACCCAATACTAATCAAATAGCAAAGGAATGATCATGAATGGTAGCTAATTTAAACAAGTCTCACTAAAAATAAATAAATAATTTTGTTTGGGATATAAATATACCATTTTTTATTTTGGACTACTTAATTCACTAATTATCATTTTTCTTTTCTTCCTTCATTGCTAGGAATGATCATGGATGGTAACTACTTTAAACAAGTGTCACTAAAGAAAATCCATAAAACTTTCAAAATGAAATAATTTTTGTTTGGGATATAAATATACCAATTTTTTTATTTTGGTCCACTTAGTTTACTAATTACCATTTTTTCTTTCTTCCTTCATTGCTAGGAATGATCATGGATGGTAACTAGTTCAAACAAGTGTCACAAAAATGATGGTCAAAATTAAAAAGAAAAGAAGAGAAGATTTGTAAGAACATAAAAAAAATCAAAGCTTAAATATTTGCATAATCTTGTATAGAGGTTTTACTCTCTATTTTATGCATTTTTATGTATGAGAAAATATCATAGGAGATTTTTTAATCAAATGTATATTTTCAACCCATTAAATGGTTGATTCACATTGAGTTAATTTTACACCCCTCAAAATTTTATCCTTATTCTCATTGATTGAGCTGATGACAAAAAAAATCTCATCATCAAACTTGTAGAGAAATAAACAATATATGAAAATAAAACTTAAGATTTAAAGTAGGAGAAATGATAAAGAATGAGCAAACAAACCTATTTATGAAAATGAGAATATCAAATACATGAGTATGAAGAAGAGAGATGATTAATTAGAATGAACAAAATATATTGTAAGCTAAAATGTAAGAGATCTGAATTACCTTAATAAAAAGAAAATGATAAGATGGAAGATAAATAGAAATGAAAACTCTCTTTCTTTCTCTTTTTCACTATTTTCTCAAAACCTCTTTTTCTCTCTCTGAAATCTCTTCTCTTCATCACTCTCACAAATCTCCCCTTTCAAGTGAAGACATTCCCTCTATTTATAGGCAAACTTAGGGCTTCACTTTTTTAATTTAGTCCTTTTATTCCCTTTTTTTATTTTAGTCTTTGGACAAATTTTCTTATTTTTTAGGCATTGGGCTATTTTTCAAATCATACACATAGTCTTAGACTACTATATGAGTAAAAAATAAAATTTATATTTTTAAAGTATTAGACCGGATAAAGTACGGTATCTACACTAAAACCGACCAAATCGGTGCCAACTGGTGAAAATTAACAAAATGTGTGTAAACCCAGAAAATACGATAGAAGAAAATTTGACAATCTGAGTCTGTAAACGACGAATCAAAAATTGAGAAAAATGAAAACTGAATCAAGCATCTCTAAGAAATGAAAACTAAAAAATTAAGTCCTAAAATTAGGGCTAGAATAAAATATATAATATAAAGAATTCTCCAAATTTAACAAGAGAATATAAAAAAATCTCCAAATTTACTAGATCTCTAAACATAATACAAAAATCTCCAAATCAAAGGAACTATGGCCTAAAATTTGTCTAAGTTGGTGTGAACAAGGGCTCACCTCTGGGAGAGATGGACACAAATTAAACATTTGTTCCGCGCGTGTGTGAGCTACAGTAGCGAGGGATTCTAGAGGAGGCACCGCCTTCTTTGTGAAACAAATCAATGGCGACGGTTCGACTAATACACATAGGGAGGGAGAGAGAGAGACCGAGACAATATGTAGAACAAACCTTTAGTAGAAGCCAAAGGAGATGATGTAGGCTTCAAGTTCGATTGGCGGGTGAGAAAATATTGCGGCCAGGGTGACATCAGATATGGTGCAGTGGGACTGTGAGAAAATAGAGAGAGAGAGAGAGAGAGAGAGAGAGAGAGAGAGAGAGAGAGAGAGTGTGTGTGTGTGTGTGTGTGTGTGTGTGTGTGTGTGTGTGTGTGTGTGTGTGTGTGTGTGTGTGTGTTGTGTAAAAAAGAGAAGTTAGGAAGTTGCTGTTTGTAGCAAAGAAAAGAATGGATTTGAAGCTCAGAGTATCTCAGAAATGAAATGTACGGGGTAGGTTTGAGGCTGCGAGAAGTGAAGCGTGTGTAAGAATTAGGGTAAATGGTCAATCTATATAAATGTGGTTCAGTTCATTTTAGTGAAATTGTTTCACAAAGATCGAACACCGAATCGAACCATCCTACTTTTCTACATCTGGAACCGAATCAAACCATCAAAAATGACAAAATTGAGCAAACCAATCGGTTCAGTCTGATTCGATCAGTTTTTACAGTTTTTCTTACAACCCTAACAGAAACTTAGAAATCTTAACATCTAAAAGGTACCCAAAACAAGACTTTCTAAATTTTTCTATATGTTCTCCTAGTGTACCATTCAAAGTCTCTATGATCTCAACTTTAGAGTAGGGCAATATTCTCTTAGAAGGTATACATTGATGTTTCTCCAGGAACAACAGATATTCCTGATATATAGATAATATAATAAAAAAAACATTAACTCATTTGTATATCAGATATATACACTACAAAACTAATAAATTCTACATATCCAATTAATCTATTTTATTATAGTTAAACTTCATAAACTATTATGTTCATGAGTAATTATATCATATATAAACATTACATAAACTATTATATAACTCATAAATTATCAGATTTCAATAAATTAAATTGAAGTATTTGAATATATACACTATAAAGCTATTTTGCTACTTATGAATTTATACAGTATATCAGATATTTTCAATAAACTACACTACATAAAATATTTTTTAATTACTCATGATTTATAACAGATATATAAACTACACATTAATTGAAGTTGATTAATCACATTGAAGTAATCAAATATATACGCCACATAATCTATGTTACTTATAAACCATATCAGATATTGATGAATCAAATTGAAGTAATCAAATATATACGCTACATAATCTACGTTACTTACGAACATTTCAATTTCTCAGTATATCAGATTTCATATATATACAGGTATGTACACTACTTACATAAATATGTTACTCAACTATATGTTTCTCAGTATAATCGATATATTCAGATATGAACTATAATTATATAACATTAAACTAATGATAACAATAAAGCTAATTATTTATAAATTCAATAATGAAAAATTAAGTGCCAGTCTTTTGAAGAATATCACAATATGTAAATATCATCAGTTTGAATATATCATTTATATTTTGGTGATCTTCAAATACCTTCTGAAATGTAAAGAAATTTTAATTCCATACTTCTTCCAAATTATATTTGGAGACTGTTTGTTCATTAGTTTCTCCCTGCTCTTCACTGTGTTTTACTACGATTGGACTATTACTTATTTTCTTCTTCATTTTCTTTGATTTCGATGTTGAAGCCGATTCTTATAGTCGTTTACTCGGTCTTGTTCTCTGAAAATTCAGTATACAATAGACATGTTAATTTTTCTATAAAATATAGAATGAACATATGTAATATTTATCAGAATGAGTCACCTTCTCTGGCGTAACGCATTTCCATATGTAATCCTCCTCACTTCTGTTCGTATCACTGTTGAGATTATTGGAGATATGGTTATCAACTTTCAAACCTAGTTCTTGTTTTTCCTTTTGTTCTATAAGAGTATAAATATTTAATAAATCATATCCAAACAATATATTCATTGCATAAGATCAATTATTGTAGTATATAATTAGATCTTGTATGTATTGTATATACATTATATATAATATATGTAAAACTAGTTAAATTGCGACAGCGATTAATAAGACTTAAAACATCATATTAATTTTTTCACAAAAACCATATATTCTATAAATCATAAAAATATGATTTTTTAATTTCATGTACGGAGAAAATACAATGATTATAGAGATTACTTACTTACTTATTTTGAAGGAGATTTAAAAAATAAAATCTTGATCGAAGCCCTTAATGGACGCCATACAATCCGCAATCCCAAAAATCTCTCAAGGTTCTGTTTTTCAGTATAATAGGCATTGAAGCTCGAAACATTGCCTAATAAAGAGGGTCCTTCATTTTCCGTGAGTTTTTATTGATTTTTTATTTATTATATGTTAATTAAAGGCAGAATAGGTAGTCTCTTATTTTTTTTGTCCATTTACACTGATTATTTTATTATTATGAAACTACTTGTCTATTTTTATATTAATATACTAAAAGGTTGCTAGTCATGTTAAAGCCCTTTGAAATTTGATCCTAAGTGTAAAATGACATTTCCATCATTAAAAGAGTAATTCTACGTCGATCAAGTAATTGACTAAATTTTAAGCGACCAAGTGACATGACAAACATTTATAAGTTATTTTATCAAATCATTTTAATGAATCATCAAACATCAACCTATAAATGACTGTCACATCACTTTGTCACTTTAAAATTAATCAATTACTTGACCACTCTAGAATTATTCTTATTAAAATTATCATTAGAAAATTTTTTTAAAATAAAATTATTGAAAAGTTATCCCTTCAATAGATCAACAGCTTCTCAGAAACCTCACTAAAAAGAAAGACCAAGTGTGACAAAGAAATTACTGAGAAAACACAGCAGGTTGAATGTCGCTGAAGGAATAGATCATATGGCAATTTTAATAATGGAGCCATGAGGTTAGGTAAGGTTGTCCTTTTTCATCAAGTAAAGAAGACGGAAACTGAGCCCCACTTTTTAGGTCATGGGTATGACTTGCTCTTAATACAACACCTATAAACATTCAGGAGGAAGACATTGTTTGCCTAGACCACTTTTACCCATCTGCACATGCCCTTGGTCCACTTGAGGTTCCATTTCTTTCTGTAAATAATATTTTAAGATAGAAAGCAATAAGACCTAACATGGGTTTCTCTTTTTTCTTTTACTAGCTACCACACAAAAAAACTAAAATTGGAGAGGATAAGCTGCTCCACAAACTTAACAAAGATTATTGTCCAAGCTTATCACCAACAATACATTTATGTGAGGGTAAAAGCTTTACCTTACTACGTGATGGAGACCAATAATACATTTTGCCCTAATAAGCTACTACGTAGAGTTTAAACGTATATCATAGATGCATTACATGTGAGATCGAGTCTTTTCATTGAACGAATAGCTTGTGATCTGTTTTTTCAACAAATGTATCATATATGTAGGATGACTTGTTTAAAATTTAATATTAGTAATTACACATCAGTCTATGCATGTACGATGTCTCAATTTGTCAAATAGGTTTTGTCTAAAGCGTTCTCCATCTATTTTTCTTTGGATAGATCCCAATTCTTTATCAAGTACGAATCCTTAATCATTAGTTATAAACGTAAGTTTAATTATCTGTATCAACATACTTTTTATTTCTTGAATGTTTTCACCAACCATGTCAGTAAAAGTCAAAGTTTGACTATCACTATAAAAAATGCGGTAGATAAAAGGAAAGTGAAGTGGACTTTTATATTATCATCCAAAGATGAGAATATATTTTGATAAATAAGGTCGCAATTGTTTTTGGTTGTTGTGGCCAATCACTTTCTTCACAATTCTAACGTCATTTTCTTAGACACTCCAAATGGTGTTAAACTCCAACTTCTTCCACCTAATATGGCTTTCTGGTACATGACTATTGGCAATTTTATAAGAGAAATACATTTTCATATCTCAAACTGTATTCTTGGAGGCATTTGTGATGGCTGTTTTTGGGACAATTTTTGTATTAAATTCACAGAACCACAAGAATTTGTAAAAATTACCACTTTACTTGCATCGTTATTTTTACCCAGTTATATTCTAAATGGAATAGTTTCTTCTTTTTTGGGAAAAATGATTTATTCAAGAAAAATTAAGACTTAAGATAGATGTGGAGACATGAACTATAAGATCACTAACCATACAACCTACAAAGGATGTGCATAAAGGAAAACTAGAACTTCCTAGGAGACAACTACTAATTGGCTGAAAAATATTTACATCACTAAGTTGGCTCTTTCATGCTACAAAGATGATTCAGACGTGTAAACATACAGTAGTCTGAGAAGTTCAAGATCGAAGTCTCAGAGACTTTAATTCTAGAATAAGAATATTAATGGGGCAGGGGCGGGGCGGCTTCCCCCATTCCCAGCCCTACTTTAATACGTCTACCCCATCGCCACACCCCTTTCCCTATTTACAGAGAAACGGGACGGGGATGGGAAATCCCCATTAGGATCAGATTACTCACGGATTTTTCATCTTTCTTTAAGCTTGATATTTATGCGTAAAACTTCTCAACGATGGCCTTAAACAATGACAGACGTAAAGATGATGATAATGGATGATGGTGACAAAAGAAGTAATGAAGATAATTTATGAGAAAATAATATATGAATCATTTTATTTAACTGTTAAAATAGCTAGTGTAGTGAGGGATTAACAAAAATAAGGTTAGGTTGTGTTGTGACATGGAGTTATAGTTTCATTATAATACATTATTTACAAAAAAAACATATGTAGAAAATAAACGGGGCGGGTAACAGGGTGGAGACTATTATATTCATCCCCACTTCATACCCACGCGGGTTTATTAATAATTGCCCCATACCCGCCATGTTACCCATTTATTCATCAAAACCACAGTCTATTAAGGACGGATCTCCGCGTGTTTGGGGAACCATGGGTGATTTTGACGTCCATATTCGAGAAGAATGCCTACAAGACACTGAAAGAGAATAAACAAACTAAATAAACATAGATTTGGGTGTGGAAAACCCACAATCTAGCTAGATCGATATGTCGAACATTTTTTATGAGTGATAATTAAAAGAAAACAATCAAGGGAGGGAAAAAAAGAACGATACTTATTTCTAAAAATAAGATCATCAGCTTAATGGTTAATGTGGCCCCCTCATCTCAGTCATGTATGGACAATAATCATTAATGTCATGATAGTGTGTTAGGATTTATACTTCCTTTTGGGAATTAATAATAGTTGATGTTAATGGTATATACGACAACCTAAAAATATTTAATTAAATATAAGATTTATTGATTATAACACAAGTAATATGATTAGAAGAGAATATTGAATGAAAAATTAGAAAATAAAATTGAATAATAGTCGAGAGTACTGAAAACTTTAAGGACCAAACATGATTCTAAAATCTTCCTCTTTGATAGAAGAGAATAAACTATACCAAAGGAAGAAAAAAGAAGAAAATGAAGAAGAGGGAGAAGAAGAAACGACTCTTGAGTTGAATTCGTCAAACTGGGGATAGATAGAATTAAACTTACAACCTCATATTTAAAAGAGACATGTGATTGCATTAAGTCGTGTCTTTGATTACGATTGTGGTTACTTATTGCATACCGATGTCAATCTTCTAAGCTCTTATATTTCTTAGTTTTGAGTTACTTTTTATAATTTCTTTGAGTAAATTACTCTAACAACCCGTATAGTTTATCTTAATTACATGAACACTCCACTAGTTTTAAACCCTACATGTAGGGTTTATACACATTTTTCCTAATTTACCCTCATAGTTTGCCATCATTTGCAATTATATTCTCGAGCATTGATTTTTATAATTTATAACATGTATGGAAAAATTGTTAGGATTGTACTCTAAAAGCATTGAAATTTTATTGTATTTATTAAGATATTTAATTTTGATTAATAATAAGTAGTTTAGTCATAATTTATGTGTGATACATTCTTGTAAAAAGTCCACAAACATAATATAGTACTTAATTTATGGGTCCTATGGGGTTTAGCTCATGGAAACAAGGTATTTAACCAAGAGTTCTTTATGATATAAATATTTAATTTCACATTCTAATAAAATTGGGCGCTTTACTAAGAAAAAACTGTAATATATTAACTCTATTATGTAGAGTGACTTACCTTGGTCACTAGATAGAGTATTTAGTTAATGTACTAGTGTATTTAGAATGCATTGAAAGGACTAATGAGTCTGATTTTCAATAAAGTACTATCAAATGAAAATCATGATTCATTGCTATTATTTTATGAATACTCTCAATCTTGAGAGAGTTATGAGCTCATATCTAATGACTTAGTTCTTTTGATATACTAAGAATGAAACTCTATAAGTCAACTATTGAAAATCACGGCGCGTGTAGCGGAGGCAGTTTGATTTAAAAAATTTGTTGATTGAAAAAGCATAAACAACTGCGACGCCACGGTTTTCAAAACAACAAACTTTCAACAAAAAATACTTTTTTCTCATCGGATTCATTATATATCTATACATTAAATCTAAAACATATAAAGATATGAATTATACCTCTTGTAATCTATCAAGCATTCTTGCCAACAACAAACTGGAGATCCCACGAACAACGGATTGTGAGATCCACAACAAGATATTTCGAATCAATCCTCGAACAAACTAAGACGTGTGTGGGCACTTAGAATAATTCAAGAATACTTTTGTGTCTCTAAATGTAGCCAACTCATAAGATTTTTGAGACAGAACTCTGAGAGAGAATTAGAGAATTCACAGAGTTTCGATTAACTATTAATCGATCAGATGCATGTGTTATCTCTTATCACTTGAAAAACTAATAGAATATTATCTATATCTATTATAGGATAAGGCTTCTTAGATTTAGGGTGTACATAAA
The DNA here is from genome assembly GCA_003255025.1 of Datisca glomerata. Taxonomy (NCBI): domain Eukaryota; kingdom Viridiplantae; phylum Streptophyta; class Magnoliopsida; order Cucurbitales; family Datiscaceae; genus Datisca; species Datisca glomerata. The sequence goes on from QANY01002375.1 coordinate 1,718,752, forward strand.
AAAACAGTGCAGTGTCACATGGCACTGTAATGTGTCGTGCACAGTTGTAGTCTCATGTGGCACTACAGTAATTCATGTCAATCTCTTATTCAAAAATCAGTGATTGACATGTAACAATCCAACATGTCACGTGACAATTTTCTTAAATTTATTATTTATTTTAATCATATAAATATCAAGATATCAGTTAATTAAAATTAACTTATCTGATCATCTCTATCAACTAACTTATCTATTAGTTCATAACTAACAAATGTATTCAAATTTGAATTATTATCTCATAATAATTCAATTATTTAATTTCATAAATTAAATATGATGTCTCATTTATCGATTAGCACAAAAATTAATCGATATAATTATTTAATTATAATTTTCAAAAATTACAATAAATAATTTAATTAATTAATTACATAATTATCTCATAATTATATATTTACCCCACAAATTTAATTCCTATCGCAAGTTAATCCTTTTCTCATGTCTTGAAATATTCTCACCCTAGACTGTGTAGTACAGAGGTGACTCGGGGATCATGGACCCATAATTCTAAGCTCCAATAATTTAGATTATTAATTAAATTTTTTAATTAAATAATCTTATTTATTAATTTCATTACTAATCCACTATAAATATGTAATTGCACTCATGGTAATGAATGAATATATTTACAGAGTAATCTCGTGTAGTCCATTGATATAATCACTTCATGTAGTTCTGTCCTCCAATTATTGGTTCGTAAATTAGAGTTGGTCTAAATTACTATTTTACCCTTCCAATTACCTCTTGATCCTTAAGTATTATTAATTCACTAGTGAATGGTCAATTTATAATCGTATTATAAATTTGAGCTCAATAATTCAGTTCCAGAATTAACACTTAAAGGAACCAATATACGACCCGTTAAGAAAGCTTGGATTTCAAATCTTGTAAGATCATATTCTCAACCATCCATATCACTGAATCTTCAAAATAAAAGTCACTAGTCTATTTTATAAATAAACATTAACGAGTGAATCAAAATACCTAGTAGACATGTATAGGAGTTCATGACTACTCAGGATTTAGATTGATCTACATATGATCATCAGATTTTATGAGTATTAAATTTTTATGATAAATGGTAAATTAATAAAGATATTAATCCACATATAATCTCCCGTTCTCCGAAAATACTTGAGAATGTGCTTTACTACAATCCAATAATCTAATCCAAGATTTGATTGATAACGACTGACAATTCTTACTACAAAATGGATATATGGTCTCGTAAACAACATTGCATACATGAGACTACCAACAGTTGAAACATAAGGAACCTTTCTCATATCATCTTCCTCCTTAGGTCTCTTATGACATTGTTCTTTGGAGAGTACAATTCCATGTATGGTCGATTGTTGACCTTTCTTTGAAATTTCAATAGAGAATCTCTCCAACACCTTATCAATATAAGATGTCTGAGAAAGTGTCAAGAACTTGTTCTTTCTATCTCTTAAGATTTGGATGCCTAGAACATAGCTCGCTTTTATCAAATATTTCATTTGAAATTTTTCAGTGAACCACTTTTTTACCTTTGATAAAGTTTCTACATCATTCTCAATTAGTAGAATATCATCAACATAAAGAACTAAGAAAATCCCTATATTATCTTAGTGTATTTATAAACACAGACTTCGTCAATATTTTACTCGAAGCCATATGTTTTAATTATTTCATCAAAGGTAAGATTCCAAAGTCTTGATGTTTGCTTTAATCCATAAATAGATTTAAGCAACTTACATACTTTCTGATCTTGCCCCTTTTTCACGACCTTCTGATTGCATCATATTGATGCTTTCTTCAAGAGCTATTTAGAAAAGTTGTCTTGACATCCATTTGGCATATTTCATAGTCTAAACTAGCAGTTATGTATAAGAAGATGTTAATGGATTTGAGCATGGCAACGGGAGAGAATGTCTCTTCTTAATCGACTTCTTCCCTTTGTGTATAGCCTTAGGCTACCAGACGTGCCTTGAAAGTCTATATTTTCCCATATGCACCTCTTTTCATCTTGAAGATCCATCTACATCCAATGGGCCTGAAATCTTCAGATAGACCTACAAGTTTCCAGACGAAATTGGAATACATCGATTTCATTTCTTAATTCATGGCATCTTGTCATTTCTCCCTTTCAAGATCTTCCATAACCTCTTTAAAGGTTTATAAATCTTCCTTATCAGTGTCAGATACTATCACATGTACCTCTAGTGCATAGCGAATAGGTTATCTTACAACCCTCCCACTACGACGTTGCACAAGGGTTTCCTGAACAGGAAAAGTGGTTTCTGTGGTTTGTCATTTATCAGTTAATGATGAAGGTGGTCTGATCTCATTGGATGCTAATTCTTCAAGAACTACTTTGCTCTAAGGTTTGTAGTTTTCCATATAGTCGTGTTCAAGGAAAGTGGCATTTGTCGATACAAACACCTTTTGATCATTGTGACTATAAAAGTACACACCTCTTGTTTCTGGAGTATAGCCAACAAAAATACACACTTCAGACCTTAAGTCTAACTTTCCAGTCTTAGGTCTAAGAACGTGAGATGGACACCTCCATATACGGAAATGAAGTAAATTAGGTTTGGAGTCATTCACAGCTCTAAAGGTGTCTTGCTTATAGACTTAGAAGGCACTACATTCAAAATGTAGGTTACCGTTTGAAGTGCATATCCCCATAATGTGAGTGTTAGTGATGAATAACTTAACATCGACCTAACCATATCCAATAGGGTTTGGTTTCTCCTTTCTAAAACACCATTTTTTGTGGCGTTCCAGGAGCAGTGAGTTAGGATAGAATGCCATATTCCAACAGTCAAGGTTGTCAGGATCACGATGCGGATCATACGATCCTACAGCGGCTCAACGATCTGGATCACATACAATAGTCGTATTTTAGTAGGATCGTGTCAGGATCGTGATCCGGATCATAGGATCGCGATCCTAACAACAATCTGGTCAAAATTTTCAATCACAATTGCACATACTTCTTTTATGGTTTGTACATGGATGGATGACTTGTCTTTTTGGAAATCAACTGAGTTTCAAAATATTGAGTTGTTAGCAATTCTGTAGGATTTTATGTTCCGTTCTTATATTAGTGACCATGATGTGTTGAAAATGGAAATACATGAATTATGTTATGGTGATCAAAACCTCGATGGTGGTTGTGGTTCAAGTGATATGAATGATGACTCCATTGGTTGGAGAAAGTAATGATTCTGAACGTCATGAGGAGATTGATGATGATAACATCAATGATGGAAGAACCAATGAAGACATTCATTTTAATGATTAAATATTATTATGTTTACTTGTCTTGAACATTTTATATTAAACTTCTTACTGCAAAAGTTAAAAGTATGAGAACTCTACTTAATATTATGTTATTTTAGATAACTTGGTGTTATTTTTATTTAATAGGTAAATGACTTAGTGTTATATTTTCTTTCAATATATTAATGTATCATTAGCATAGATATATTTTTTACTAATAAATTATTAAGAATTAACAAGATCGCGATCCTGCCAACATTGCCAGCAGGTAATCCTTGAATTCTAAATCCAAGTATTCACCACCTCGATTTGATCGAAGTGTTTTCAAAGATTTAGCTAATTCTTTTTCAACTTCAACTTTGAAGCCTTTAAACTTTCTAAAAGTTACAGACATTCTATGAATTAGGGAAGTATTACCATATCTAGAACAATCATCACTAAATGTGATGAATACTTATACCCACCTCTGGCTTATATATTGATCGGTCAACATACATCACTATGTACTAGCTCAAGTGGTTCTTTGACTCTTTCTCCCTTTCCAGTGAAAAATATATTGGTCATTTTACCTTCTAGACAAGATTCACAAACCAGAAAAGTCCTAACTTTTAGTTCTCTCAAAGCACCATACTTTGTTAATCGGTTTAATCTATCTAGATTAATATGTCACAACCTAATATGCCATAAAAACGTGTCATCATCATGAGAAACTCGTTGTCATTTGTTACTTTTAGGATTTGTTACTTTAGAAAATTTTAAATTATTTAACACACGTTCAGTGGATATAAGCATATATTGTCCGTTCGAAACTTTTTTATGACAAATATTGAATCCATTCTTAGAAATAATAAATTTATTATTATTAAAAGAAATATCAGAAAATTGATCATGCAAAACGATAAAGAAATTAAATTTCTCGAGAATTCAGGAATAAAATAAACATTGTTCAAAACAAAAAAATTATTTCCAAAACTCAAACAGACTATTCCTAATGCTTTTGCTGACACGAGTACACCACTGTCAAATCTCATTATCACCTCGCCATCTGCCAGAACATACGTGGTTAGTGATTCCTGAATCTAATATTCAGGATGACAAATCATATTCCACTAAACCAGTTTCAAGTACAAGTAATTCATATTCACCATTATTTTTCAGCTTGGAAAGATACTTGTTACAGTTTCTCTTCCATTGACCTTCAACTCCATAATGGAAATATTTTCCCTTGAATCTTTCTTTTTGGAGTTGTTGTCGTTCTTATTCTTCTTGGCCTTTAAGTGACTTCTCGGCTTTCTTTCTTTTCTTATTCTTTCTTTTGTCCTTACCATTGTTCGTCTTCCTTTTGTTACTATTAACAACAGTGGAAGAAGGTTTTTGCTCATAAACATTTGTCTCACCCTCTTTGGTCATACTCTTGTTGAGTGACCCAAAAGTTTACAGTTCATTCAACAACGGGGTATTATTGTATTGACACTTATTCATAACATCAATTGTAGCCCCTCAATCTATTATCCAAGCATCAATTGTAACCCCTTAATATAATTGTAATAAATATCAAGAAATTTCAGAAAGTAAAAGTGATACATGAATGTAACATATCAAACACATAAACTTAACAATTACTAATCCACGATAAGACAACCAAACAATTAATGTACCGCCTTAGGGTCGGTCCAATTAATTTTAAACTAGCTATGAGACATTCTCATCTTTATTATTTAAACTTAAAATATCTCATATTTTTCTCTTTTAATAATAATATATCACTTATTTGGCCAAGTCACAATTATCCACTTAAAGCTTAATTATGACTTTGTGAGTGTAACTCATTATTTCAGATTCTATGACTTCACGTTAGATCAAACCCAATCAATTAAGTTGGGTCAAACCCAATCAATTAAGTAATTTTAATCTTAAAAAATAAAATGGATAATTATCCTAAAGATAAAAGATAGGATTAGGGTATCACAAAACATCACAGGGATAGGGCAACACGGTATCAGCACATCTACAAAACATACCCTGACAATCACAACGATTTCTGATGGCGGTGGTAGTGAGACACTCCCGTCGCCACCACCGGTTGCCATCCACATCCGGCGTACCTAAAGGCGGCGCCGCAACCATCGATTTTTCCAGTGGCAATTCTGTAGACTGAAAAGCCGGCGACGCCAATGCCAGTTGCAGGTCGTCGCGGCGCGTGCGTGGCGCAAGCGAGGAAGTGCATGTCCTTTTAGAAAATTAAAATTTAATAAAAATTGAATCTTTTAATAAAATAAAACTTGCTCAACGCCACTATAACCAAATAAAAACTTTTATTGAAAAATTTTTTCAATCAGTCAGGATCCATTATATATTTATAACTTAAATCTACAACATACAAAGTTATGAATCATATACCTCTTGTAATCTATATCAAGTGTCCTTGCAAAAACTGATCGATCCTCCATTTTCACGAAATCGTTCCAACGATCAGTAGACTCCGAGATCCACACCAAGATCTTCTAAGTCAATCATCAACGCACTAGGACGTGTGTGGGCACATAGAATATTACAAGACATTTTTTCTGTCTCTTGATGTTCTCAACACATGAGATCTAGAGATTTACTGAAAATGATTTTAGTAAGACGATTCTCTAAAAGAATGTAATGATTATTCTTTTAGAGATTTGATTAACGTTTAATCATAGAAGAAAATCTCTCCAACACCAATCGAGTTCTCAATTTAACTCTTGATTGACGAACTGATGATTTGATCAACTGATTCTCTCCACTTCTTTCAACCACTTAAGTCATTAGAATAATATCAGTATATATTCTAGATAATGGCGTATCAGATTTTTAAGGATAAACTAAAATAATATTTAATTATAAAATTATCAATTGTAGTGGGATCCACTGCAATTGTGCACAACTACAATGCCACGTGGCATTGCAGTGTACCGTGAGCCAGCACAGTGCCTCACGACACCATTGTAGTGTCATGTGGCACTACAGTGTTGCACACTCACTAGTGTAGTGTCACGTGGCATCACAATAGTTCATGTCAATTTACGATACCCTATCAGTGATTGACACGTGGCAATTACTGTGAATTAAATATTTATTTTAATCAGATAATTATCTAGATATCAGTTAATTCAAAATTAACATATCTGATTATCCCTATCAACTAACTTATTTATTATTTCACAAATAACAGATTTAGTTGATTTAAATTATTATCTAATAATAATTTAATTATTTAATTTCATAAATTAGATATTCTGTCCCACTTATCGATAATTAAAAAAATAATAATTATTTATATATATAATTTCTGTAAATTATATTTAAATATATAAATAATTCAAGTAATTAATTCTTAATTAATGAATCACACATAATTATCTCATAATTATGTAATTGCCCCAAAATAAAATTCACAAGTCAATCTTTTTCTCATGTCCTGAAATATTCACGCCCTAGACAGCGTAGTATAGAGGTGATTTGAAGACCAACCTATAATTCTAAGCTCCAATAAACCAGATTATTAATTAAACTCTTTAATTAAATAATCTTATTTATTAATTCCATTATTATTCCACTATAAATATGAAATTTCACTCTTAGAGATTACAGAATGTATTTACAGAGTATTCTCATGTAATCCACTGACATAATCATTTCATATAGTTCTGTCCTCCAATTATTGGTTTGTAAATTAAAACTGATTAAAATTACCATTTTACCCTTCAAATTACCTATTGATCCTTAAGTACCATTAATCTACTAGTGAATGGCTAATTTATAATTTTATTATAAATTTCAGCTCAATAACCATTCAGTTCTAGAATTAACAATTGATGTCCCCAGCCATCTACATCAGTGAATCTCCAAAACAAAAGTCACTAGCCTAATTAACAAACAGACCTTAACGAGTGAATCAAAAGATCAAGTAGACATGCATGGGAGTTCATGACTACTCAGGATTCAGACTGATCTGTATATGATCATCGAATTGATGTGCATTAAATCTGTATAATAAATAGCACGTTAATAAAGATGTTAATTCACATCGGTCTTGTCATATGTAATCTTATTATATAAAGTATCTTCACTAAGATGTCTATCCACATTAATGATTTGGATCTAGATCACACGCATTCATAATGCTTAGTGAACCGTACTAGCAACCATTCATTAAATATTTCATACTTTAATATGTTGCTAAGAATTTTATTCATTATCTATGATCTTAATCCTCTCACACTAATAAAAGATCATAATCTCATCAATAAATATAAAAATTTTAGATATTTATATAAATTATTCAACAATAATTTAAAAGAATAATTATACGAAAAATATAATCCTCTTTAAATTTGATATCATAAAGTCAATACAAATGTTTTGAGAGTATAACCCCTACACTGGCAACCACTTTGCCGGTGTCTGCGTCAGAACTCCTTAACTGAGTTCCTATTTCTTTTTTTTTCCCCGTTCATCTCATGTGTTTTTCATCTTTTCACGTGCGAAATTTCTACAACATAAAATTCAAAATAAAAAATTACAAAAATCCTTATGCCCCAAAACGGCTTACACAAGATCTAAGGAAAAATAATAACAAAGCTTAAAGCCAAAAAATCACCATACAATTAACGATTCACCATTAAACCGTACATTCAAAAAACATAACCATCCATTCATTCATACATATCAAAATATATATTGAATAATGCAAGAACATCCCTGCAGTATTTAATGTATACATATATAAAGACCGCTCTGATATCAATTGTTGGAAATCGCGGCACGCACAGCGAAGGCTGTTTAGTTTACAAATTTTATTGATTATAAAAACAATAACAATTGCGACGCCATGGTTTCCAAAAAAAAAATATTTTTATCATCGAATCCATTATACTTCTATACATTAAATCTAAAACATACAAAGATATAAATTATACCTCTTGTAGTTTATCAAGCGTTCTTGCCAAGAACAAACTAGAGATTCCACGAACAATGGACTATGAGATCCACATCATGATTTTTTGAACTAGTTCTGGCACGAAGAATAATTCAAGAACACTTTTGTGTCTCTAGATGTACTCAACTCATGAGATCTAAAGATTAAAAAAAAAACTTTTGAGATAGAACTCTGAGGGAGAATAAGAGAATTCACAGAGCTTCGATTAACCAGTAATCGATCATATGCATGTGTTATCTCTTACCACTTGGAAGACCAATAAAATATTATCTATATCTATTATAGGAAAAGGCTTCTTAATTTAGGGTGTACATAAAATAATATATTATTTACAAATGTGCCACTATAGTGGGACCCACTGTAATTGGTGCAACACTATAGTGCCACATAACTACTCAGGCAGGTACTAAGCGCTTAGTTTACTATTTCTCATGGAGTACTAGAAATTCGATAATTTTACTTGAGGCATATGAAAATTATCATAGCTGACAAGTATAATGAATTTGGAATCTAAGGATATAAAAATGTGTATAAATTAGGTCGATAGTAATCAACTGAATTAACTAAATTATATACATTATTATATTATGGAGGGGCATTACATAATGAATAATAGGTCAATGATAGTTATGTCAAGTAATATAAAATATACTTGGAGTTCAATTATGATTTTATATTGGAGTTAATCGTAAACTTAATTTATAAATTTGATCATATATTTAATCGATAGAGTTTATTAATTATGTAGCCAAATGTGTTTTTATCTTTATCGTCCCCTTACTAGTCTTGGATTTGGGTTACGTTGTGATAAGACTTGTTTAATAAACAAGTGACACAACGTTGATACCCTATAGCCAATCAATGGATCTAAAAACTAGCTCAGTGTTTATCCTAAAAGATCATTGATTAATTAAAATTAACTTACTTAATCTGAATTAATTAATTTAATTTTAAAAAATTAATAATACACAAACGGTTGGGAATTTTTTCCCAACCGTTGGTGTGTCAAGGGGTGCCTTGACATGGGTTACAAATTGTAACCCATGTTAAAAGATGTCAATATATTTTTCATAACTTCCTTTTGTACATTATGAAGAAAAGAATTGAACAACGATGGCTTTCAACGTTTTGGATATTATTCTTCCAAAACAATTTTTTGTTTAAATAAAGAAACACTTTGGCCGAACAAGTTTTTGGAAAATAAAAAGATGAGCTAGTATTTTGGTTTGATTTTATTCGAGTGCCCACCCGCTCGTGATTTTGGTTGACGGTTCGAGTAATAGTAAAGAAGACTATGATTTTTCAATTTTTGATCGTCATGCTTCAAAATGTATTTTTTGCTAATCCATAATATAAGTGGTTGTTTCTCGAATACAAGATCATGTATTTTTTGCTGCGTCGATTCCTTCAATGGGTATCAGAGCAAAAGTTTTGAATTATTCAAGAAATGCTTGCGAATATTGTTGATGATTTTGATTGTTTTCGATATTCTCTTGCATAACCATTTAGATTTTATGCGTAATTTTATGTTTGTTATGTAATTAGAGGGACAATCTATGAAGATATTATTTTTCCCTTTAGGATTCGTATTTAAATTTCATAGATTCTTGTAAACTTTCTTCGAGAAAGTTAAGATTGTCATGATGTAATTATTCATATTGGGTGGAGATCTAAATGACGCGAAAAGGGAATCGAAAAATAGACAAAAACTCGCATTCGCGTAGAAGGTGGCAGCACGGACAGGCTCGGTATTTGGATCATAACTTTCGAATCCGATATTGAATTGAGGAGATTCAAAAACCTCTGGAAATATAATTCAAAGAACCAGAATTTAAGAAGACCAGACTCGGATTTTTCCCTGTCAAATTTGAGGCTAAATTTGACATATCGGGGATAGGCGATAATTTTCTGTTTTTTTGGTTTAGTTCATTAGAACGAGATCAATCTCGTGAGGTAGTGGATGATGGTCAACGGTGGCCAGCTGGTGCAACCCATGGTGAGATCAAGGATGTTGATAAGCGGTAGATGGTTCCGGTGCCAGGGATCGATCTTAGCCTATCTAGAAGATCAATTTTAGACTTTAAATTAAGATAGGGTAGGGTTATACAAGGTGATGGTATATTTTAAATATTTATCTTTTATACCCTACTATTTTTTTATTATATTTTATATCCAGCATGCTTAGATAATTTTATTTTATGCACATCACCTTTAGATACCATGTGGCTTTATATTTCTAAAAGAATAAGCGTTTGTGATTGCATAATGAAGATAGAATTAAGCATAATTAAGTAAGATATAAAATGGCTAACCCTAGAAGCATGTTATTTATTTTTATTTAAATATAATTTTTATTTTTAATAATCTCGCTAGATATTTAATTTTCCGTTAATTAAATTATTAGATTATTAGAATTTAGATAAAATTATATTAACTTAAATATAATACTAATTGCACATGCTTGTTTAATCGAGGTAGGTTGCTAAAGATTAGGTTGACTAATTATCTAATGTCACTTAGAAATCAATGATAGTAAAAACTTATGTAATTTAGAAAATCAAGTGGGAACGAAATTCTTAATCGAAACTCATGGTCTCCATTATTAGATCATAGTAAGGTGCTAGGGTATCTCGTCTTCAATCTTGAAAGCTCCCTAAATAAGGATATCTGAAGTATCAAATATTATAAGTATGATATGCGTAATGATCACCTTGACAAGTTAATAACCAGAAATAGTCCATTTACTTGCATCGGATTTGGGTTACGTTGTGACGTGACTTGTTTAATAAATAAACGATACAACATAGATACCATATAATCAATCAAATGATCTAAAAACTAGCTCGATGTTTATTCTAAAAGGTCAATGATTAATTAAATAATACACAAACGGGTGAGAATTTTTTCCCAACCATTGGTGTGTCAAGGGGTGCCTTCACATGAGTTACAAGTGTGTCAAGGGGTGCCTTCACATGGGTTACAAATTGTAACACATGTGAAAGATGTCAATATATTTTTCATAACTTCCTTTTGTACAGTATGAAGAAAAGAATTGAACAACTATGGCTTTCAACGTTTTGGATATTCTATCAAAAAAACGTTTTGGATATTCTTCTTCCAAAATAATTTTTGTTTAAATAAAGAAACACTTTGGCCGAACAAGTTTTTGGAAAATAAAAAGACGAGCTATATTTTGATCTGATTTTATTCAAATGTTCACCCGCTCGTGATTTTGATTGACGGTCTGAGAAATAGCAAGGAAGACTATAAGGTTTCGATTTTCAATTGTCACGCTTCAAAATGTATTTTTTTCTAATCCATAATATAAGCGGTTGTTTCTCGAATAATTCAAGATCATGTATTTTTTCGTTACGTCGATTCCTTTAAAAATTCGAGAATATAACAAATAATAGTGACATATATTAGTATGAACTTCTTATAAAGTTGTGAGAATATAACAAATAAAGGAAGACCATGTGATTGTTTCTCGAATAAATTTGTGATGGTACGTAATTTGAGAATTCTTTTGTATGAATTTATTTGTAAGTAAAATGAAAATAAAAAAAGGTGTTCAATAGAGTAGGGTTTGAAATTAGAGGAGGATTCATGTAATTTAGGTAAACTATAGAAGAGTTGGTGTAATATAAAATTTGTTAGGGTTAAATTCAACTTTCAGTCATAAACTAATAAAGGAGAAACATTACTTACTGAAAATTGACCGGTCTCAGACATTGTTCGATGAAAAAGTAAATATATATATAAATCAAACTTTTGCTAACACAAAGTTTTCTAATAAGCACTAGTTTTCTAATACGACTTTTATTTATTATTCTAACTAAGAAAGAATATTAATACTTAATCACAATTAGACTTCAAATATTATATAAATAAAACTTATGGTAGCAGCTAGGAACCACTGACAAGCTTATTTACACAGAATATCAGTGTCACACATGTGTCGGACATTGATACACATTCGACACGCTCCGAAGCGTGTCCGACACATCAAAATCATATATGATTTTTTATTTTCGGACACGTGTCCGCACGCCATGTCACATTACCAATACGTGTCAACACTTTCCTGACACGATTTTGAGAAAAAAAAAATCTAAGGGTGTAAAATCAGATTAGCAACATTTTGAATTATAAATACAGAAGAAGTAAGAGGGTGAAAATAGAGAAGAAAAAAGTTATATGAGTGATGGAATGTTTAAGTTCATTAACATTTCAGTTTTGTCACATTATGGTATGTAACTAATAACATGGTTGGATCAAATTCAAATGAATGATGGATCCACTCTGGAGCTACCCGGCATGTGTGCTCTGATCGACGGATATTCTCTACATTTAAGGTGATAGAGAATTGAGAGAAAATGTTCATGGGGAACTCAACCACCTATGAGATCTAAGGTAAGGAAAATGATTTTGAAGATGACTTCTGAGAAGGAGTTGAGTCCGAACAATGTCATGCATGTACTTGAAACAAAATTATTTTTCTGATAGTGGAATGTATGTTGGTAACAGTTATATGAGTGATGGAATGTTTAAGTTCATGTATTGACTTTGGTCAAACTCAATATCAATAAAGCTAGTTCTTCTAATTACTTGATAGACTAAAACATGTTAATTATAATACTTTACGTAAATTAATAAACTTGAATCATATATCAACATTTCATATTATTTCCGATCATAAGTGTGACACTTGTGTCATGGTAGAATTAACGAGGTTATCATTCCATAGTGTTGAAAGAAATACTGAATCACTTGATTTAATTCACAGTGATATATGTGATTTTAAATTTGTACAAACAAGAAGTAGTAAGAAGTATTTTATTACTTTTGTTGATGATAGCACAAAATAATATTTTGTATATTTACTAAAAAGTAAGGACGAAATTATAGAGAAATTTATAATCTATAAAAATGAAGTTGAGAATCAACTTAACAAGAAAATTAAGGTGCTAAGAAGTGATCGATGTGGTAAGTATGAATCCTCGTTCGTTTAAAATTTGTGCTCAACATGAGATTATACATGAAACCACTACACCTTATTCACCTCAGTCCAATGATGTAGCTGAGAGTAAAAATCATACTTTGGAAGAAATGATGAATGCATTATTGTTCTAGATTACCTCATAACATGTGGGGTGAAGCCATTTTGTCGATTAACTATCTTTAGAATAAGATACCCAAAAAGAAAGAGGATAAAAGACCTCATACGAATTATTGAAAAGTAGAAAATCTTCGTACAATATTTAAGAATGTGGGGATGCATCACTAAAGTGATGATACCTACACCCAAAGATGTGAAAATATGACAAAAATTGTCAATTACATTTTCATTGGTTATGCAAATAACAGTAGTGTGTATCGGTTCTTTGTGTATGAATCTAGCAATCATGAGATTCATAAGAATAGGGTAATGGAGTCTAGGAATGCATCATTCTTGATTTATACTCACATAAATTAGAAAATATAACATGAGGATAAATGCATATCTTTTTAATTCATATAAACAAACAAAATTATAAATAATAATCATAGCTACAAATATAATATATTCAAATACATGTGCATTGTACGTGTGTATTGACTAGTGAAATAAAGTTTATGAATGTAAATTAAAATTAACATTTTTTTCATAAAGAGAGAGAATGGAATTAGGTACAAAATTGTCCAGCTCAAATACTGCATAAGTAGAAAAGCCTAGTTGTTATCAGTAATAATGTTTTGGTGGTTAGACAGAAGGAGCTTGTCGAGTTGGCCGGTATGAGTAGGCCGTCATTGCTTGAAAAATATTTAGGAGTGGAAAGAGATTTTGGTGTTTTCAAGACTCATGTTTTTAGGAGCTTTATGGACCGGATTATTCAGAAAATTTCATGTTGGTTGAAAAACTTCTTTCGCCTGCGAGAAGGGAGATTTTAATTAAATATGTCGCTTTGGCTATTCCAAATTACACAATCTAATGTTTCAAACTTTCAATCACCATGTGTAAGAAGATCTGTGGTTATTTAGCGAAATATCGGTGGAATGCTTGGCCGTGTAAATCAGGGATCCATTGGGGTTCGTGGGACAAAATCACCAAGAGTAAATTGGAGGGAGGCTTGGGTTTTAAGGATTTATCTGCATTTAACTTACCCTTGTTAGCTAAGCAGGGTGGAGAATATTTTCCAACCCTAATTCTCTCGTTGCCTTGTTCCTCAAAAGTAAATATTTCTAAAATTCAGACTTTCTTAATGCCCCGGTGGGTAGGAGGCCCTCTTGGGGTTGGACAAGTTTTTATGAGGGGAGAAATATTTTGAATCACGGGCTCAGATGGAGTGTGGGGGATGGGAGTAAGATTGATATTTAGAACGATAGATGGATTCCGAGGCCGTACACATTTAAGATTATATTTTCAAAAAATTTGGATATATCTAGAGTTCAAGACTTTATTGACCCAGTTAGCAAAGCATGGAATATGGGGGGATGGGAGTAAGATTGATATTTGGAACGATGGATGGATTCCGAGGCCGTACACATTTAAGATTATATCTTCAAAAAATTTGGATATATCTAGAGTTCAAGACCTTATTGACCCAGTTAGCAAAGCATGGAATATGAGACTGGTTTATAATGTTTTTCGGCATGAGGATAGTGAGATTATTAGGTAGATTCTGATCAATAAATATGGGTAAGAAGATGTTAAAATTTGGCATCATTCTCCTTCTAGAAAATACACCATTAAGACGGGTTACCAGGTTGCTTGTTTCCATCACAAAAATTGTTGCGGGAAGAAGAAAGGCAAAGGAGAATCCAACTCGAGCATGGCTGATATACAGGTCTAGAAGGGTGTGTGGAAACTTAATGTGCCTCCCAAAATCAGAGATTTTGTTTGGAGATGTCTTAATAATTTTTTTAGCATGTAAATCCAATCTTGTTAGGAGAGGTATGAACATTGACCCTACATGTAGTTTTTGTGGCGCTGAAGAGGAAAATCTAGTTCACATTTTCTTCAAGTGTCGCTTTGCTACAAGATTTTGGTTCGACTCTCCCATTAATATGGTTCCTGGCAATCTGCAAGGTGCGATTTTCTTAGACTTCTGAATCTCTATTGTCGGCAGGATTGAGAAGCATAAAGAGAAAGGTGAGCTTATGGATTGGTTCTATTCGGGTTTTGGCGTCTCTGGAAATGGCAGAATAAATCATGCTTTGAAGGAACCGTGTTTGACCCTATGTCGGCAGTTAGAGTGGTTGGTATCCATATCGAGAGCTTCAGATCTGCCATGAACGATAGCTCTGCTATCAACGGCATTCCTCCATCGAAAGTTATGTCCAGTATTAAAGCAGTTTGGTCTTTGCATTCCTATGCGGCTTGGGATTAGGGCAAACTCATGGCAATCTTGGGTTAGTGTTTATAGGATCCTGACGCTAAGTTATTCACAGCTGGTATGGGGATGAGGATGTCCGTTCCCAATGTCAATTGGGCGAGGCTATAACTTTGCTTTGGCGATTAAAAAATCTATTCATGCTGGGAATGAGGGAATTAGAATCTTTTCTGATTCATTGTGCTTAATTGATTAATAACAGTAATCACAATTCTCGGGACGTTGGTGTTGATCATTGCGGCGCTTGCGAGGCGGAAGCGTGCGGCACGTGGCCATTTAAAAAATTAAACTTTTAATAAAGATCAAATCTTTTAATAAAACAAAACTTGCACAACGCCACGATAACCAAATAAAAACTTTTTATTGAAAACTTATTTTCAATCAATCAAGATCCATTATATATTTATACATTAAATATATAACATACAAGGTTAGGAATCATATACCTCTTGTAATTTATATCAAGCGCCCTTGAAAAATCGTTCGATCCTCCATCCCACGAAACCGTTCAAGCGATCAGTAGACTCTGAGATCCACACCAAGATCTTTCAAGTCAATCCTCAACACACTAGGATGAGTGTCAGCACATAGAATATTATAAGACATTTTTATATCTCTAGATGTACTCAACATGAGATCTAGAGATTTAATAAGAATGATTTTAATGAGACGATTCTCTAAAAGAACGTGATAATTATTTTTTCAGACTTTGATTGACTATTAATCACAGAGAGAAATTACTCTTACACTAACAGTGTTCTCAATTCAATTTGATGAGCTGATTAACTCTATTTTTCATCAACTGAGATTATTATAATAATATCTATATATTTTTTAGATATCAGTTAATTCAAAATTAACATATCTGATCATCTCTATCAACTAAATTATCTGTTATTTCACAAATAACAGATTTAGTTTATTCAAATTATTATCTAATAATAATTTAGTTATCTAATTTCATAAATTAAAAATTTGGTCTCACTTATCGATAATTAAAAAAATAATCGATAATTATTTATATATAATTTTTGAAAAGTATATTTATATATATAAATAATTTAATTAATTAATTCTTAATTAATAATCACACATAATTATCTCATAATTATGTACTTGCTCTATAATATAAATTCATTTACAAGTCAGTTCTTTTTTCATGTCTGAAATATTCACACCCTAAATTGTGTAGTATAGAGGTGATTTTGGGATCATGAAAATATAATCCTAAGCTTCAATAAACTAAATTATCAATTAAACTCTTTAATTAAATAATTTTATTTATTAATTTAATTATTACTCCACTATAAATATGGAATTGAACTCATAGTGATTATAAAATATATTTACAGAGTATTCTCATGTAGTCCACTAATATAATCATTTCATATAATTTTGTCCTCAAATTATCGGTTCGTAAATTAGAGTAGGTCAAAATTACCGTTTTACTCTTCTAAATACCTATTGATCCTTAAGCATCATTAATCTACTAGTGATTGACTAATTTATAATCATATTATAAATTTGAGTTCAATAATCATTCAGTTCTAAAATTAACACTTAAGAGAATCAATATATAATCGTTTAGAAAAGCTTGGATTCTAAATCTTGCAAGATCATATTCCCAGCCATCCACATCATTGATCTCCAAAATAAAAGTCACTACCATGTTTTACAAACAAATATTAACAAGTGAATCAAAAGATCCATTAGACATGCATAAGAGTTCATGATCACTCAGGATTCAGACTGATCTACATATGATCATCGAATTAATGTGTTTTAACCTTTTATGATAAACGTCACGTTGATAAATATATTAATTCACATCAGTCCAGGCATATATATATATATCTCATTATATAAAGTACATTCACGAAAATGTCTATATACATCAATGATCTGGATCTAGATCACACGCATTCATAATGCTTGGTAAGCTATAATAGCAAACATTCATTAAATATTTCATACTTTAATATATTGCTGACAATTTTATTCATTATATATGACTTTAACCATCTCACTAATACAAGATCATAGTCTCATTAATGAATATAAAATTTTCATATATTTATATAAATTATTTAACAATAATTTAAAAGAACAATTATAAAAAAAATGTAATCCTCATTAAATTTCATATCAAAATGTCAATACACATGCTTTGAGAACATAACCCCCAATAGTTGGTCCTATCATTTTCGACATTATTCATATTGCAAGCGGGTTGAAGAGGGTGGATTTCGTTCATATCTTAATATTTTTTTAGCATGTAAATCCAATCTTTTTAGGAGAGGTATGAACATTGAACCTATGTGTAGTTTTTATGGCATTGAAGAGGAAAAACTAGTTAACATTTTCTTCAAGTGTCACTCTGTTACAAGATTTTGGTCGACTCTCTGATCAATTTGGTTTCTAGCAATCTGCAAGGTAGGATTTTCTTAGACTTCTGGATCTTCATTGTCGGCAGGATTGAGAAGTATAAAGAGAAAGAGGAGCTTATGGACTAGTTCATATTCGGGTTTTAGCGTCTCTGGAAATGTCAGAATAAATCATGCTTTGAAGGAACCGTGTTTGACCCTATGTCGGCAGTTAGAGTGGCTGGTTTCCATATCGGGAGCTTCAGATTGGCCATGAACGATAGCACTCTGCTATCAATAGCATTCCTCCATCGAAAGCTATGTCCAATATTAAAGTAGATTGGTATTTGCATTCTGATGCGGCTTGGGATGAGGACAGACTCATGGCAGGCTTAGGTTGGTGTTTATGGGATCCTGACGGTAAGTTATTCGCGGCTAGTATGGGGATGAGGACGTCCGTTATAAGTGTCATTTAGGCCGAGGCTATCGCTTTGCTTGGGCGATTAAAAATTCTCTTCAAGCTGGAAATGAGTGAATTAGGATCTTTTCCGATGCGTTGTGCTTAATTGCTTATATTAATAACAGTTTTCACAATTCTTAGGACGTTGGTCCTATCATTTTCGACATTATTCATATCGTAAGCGGGTTCAAAAGGGTGGATTTCGTTCATTGCCCAAGGGACTTGAATCGTCCTGCTCACGATTTTGCTAGGATGAGTATTAGTATGTCGGGTTATTTTGAATTTTCATTCAATTTTGAATAATTTTCATTCAATTTTCAACTTCCTTGATTGTAATCTATTCAATATTGAATGAAAAAATTTCGTTGACAAAAAAATGCTGCATAATATAGCCACCATTAACGTTTAATACAATCCAGATTAATTCATAATTAAAATATTTTGTAATTATCATAAAATTTTATGTTATTTCTTCACATCTCAGTATTATCATTATGACGGTTTATAGGCTCAATTTTCCCATCAATTGAACAGAAACAAGTGACAAGCTTCCTCGTAAGAGGGAGTGCTTAGCTATTTGCTTAATGATCACCAATGATAAATGATGAACAAATCATAAATCAGGTTTATCTTTCAATAAATACAATAATATTAAGGGTTAAATGTGAAAACACAAGCATTTTGACTGTTTCATTGACACATTAATACAACTTTTTTAGTGAATTTGGTCCATACATTTTAAAAAATTTCCTCACAGCAACCATTAAATTTAGCGTGTTGATATCATTAATTATTCGAACATACTTCCTTATTCAACCTATTTACAATCTTCTAATTAGTTTTTCATATGATTAAATTCCTTAACATTTCAGTTTTGTTACATTATGATATGTAACTAATAAAATCTCAATTTTTCGACAAGTTTAGTCCCTAATATTTTTTTATTATTTCGTATAAAATGATTTTTGGAAAATTAAAGACATAACTGTTAACGATTTTTATGTTAAGGAGACTTAAGCTAAAGTGTAGAGACTAAAACTATTACGCATAGTGTTATGATAAAACAATTAAAGTGTACTGATATTTTCACATTTAGTTTAACGCTAATATTAAAAACCACTACACCAAATTGCAGTCACATTCCAATATAAGATTATATTTCAACATCTCCATACAAAATGCTCTATTCTAAAAAAATTGTACTCAAACTCAATACTTATCTTCCACGCCATGATTTTCTTTCATCTGATAAACCTACTAAACCCATTAATTTCCATGTTCCGTCATTGTAACTCCATGAAGGAAATTCATGGGAAAATTCTAATCATATATTATTATTGCTGCAATATATTATTAATGAGACCCAGATTCTTGGCTTGAGACCCAGATTCTTGGCTTGATAAAAAAAGGTATAAATCATTGTACTATAAAAAAAAATAATAAAATATTATGGAAATAATGAATAATTATAACAATGTTGACATGAGGATCCACTTAGCAACCATTGGGGTTATGTTATGCAGGCCAGGAATAAACTAAAACCCATTGTTTGGTAGCTTCCTCCAATGAATTAATTGAGAATGTGGACTCATTCAATTAGAATCTGTTTTATGATATAAAAATTGGAAATTTTGAAGATGAATGCAGAAATTCACATCATAAGTAAGGAAAATCAGAATTGGAGAATTTTTATTCGACCAGAAAAGGAAAGGTTTATTTTAGGATTGTTTCAAGAGACAGCAAATAAATAGCTTACAAAGTAAATATTTTATTTTCTTGCACTGTGACCTTTGACTGCTTAAGAAGAAGAGGATGGAATTTATTAAATTTAATTTTAATAATTAAAATTTGCTGTTGATGAAACTCACTAAATAATTTGATTTGCTCCATAAAATTACAAGGACAATGTCCATTTTTCAGAAAATAAATTAATTTCTAAAAACATGAAAAAGAGAAAATACTCGGTTTTCCTAGAATAAGAAAATTTCCAATATTCATTATTATGATCTACTATAACGTATTTTAAAATATGATATATATCTCAATGAAAAAAATTACATGAATTCTCAAAATTCAAAAATGTGTGCAAACATGTTAAATTAAATAATTTGAAGTAATACTCAAAATTCAATTGATAAATAATCTGTTACTCATTTATTAGTTAATATCTTTATTATTATTAAAATGAGTTTTATCAATTATAGAACATTGAATATACGAAATTAAAATATTTAGTTAATAAAATAATATTTTAATTCTTGATTAATGTAGATTTACAAAAAAATTCATATAAGAAGAGCACGTGGGGATAATAGGGGACGCCGCTATAAATAGACAGAGAAAGAGTCGCTGGCTGCTGGCAACATGCAACAAGACAAAGAGCCAAAATCCAACGCAACTGGATCGCCGCGAAACGTATAATATCCAACTCTTACCCCGATATTTCGGTCTTCCTGTCCATTGGCTAACTGAGTCGCCGATATTTTTGCTTCTTTTATCTTTGTTTCGGTGGCTTGTAGGTTATTTAATTATCACGTAAGTACAACTTTCCCTGCCTAAATCGCCGATCTTTACGCGCTTACCCTCTCTCTCTCTCTCTCTCTCTCTCTCTCTCTCTCTCTCTCTCTCTCTCTCTCTCTCTCTAAGTTTATATGTACACACTGTTTCTCTGCTTTGACTAGAACGGAGGGGGATTTTGATACAGGCAACGAAGGAATGGATAAACGGTGGAGATTTGATCAGGGAAAGCTCCGGAAGGCGGTGATGGTGGTGTTTCTGCTCGTTTTACATCAGAGTATGAGCTTGTGTTGGTCTCTCAACAGCGAAGGTAAAGAACCTCAACCTCTCCTCATTAGCTTCAATGAGTTTCAATGAAGTAATGGGCTGTTTTGGATGTAGGTATAGCGTTGTTGAGGATAAGGGAAGGAGTGGTGAATGACCCATTTGGAGCATTATCGGATTGGAAATATGATAATCAGGGTCAGGTTGATCCTTGTTCCTGGTTTGGAGTAGAATGCTCTGATGGGAAAGTTGTTATCCTGTGAGTAAAAATAACATCTTATGTCGTTTATTATTTCAATCTAACATGAATTTTGCATATTGGTTTTGTTTGGCGACAGAGTTTGGTCTGTTCCAACAGAGGATCCTCTGTTTTTACAGTGTTCTTGCTCATCCTCTGTTTTTTACAGAGAGTTATTGCTCTGTTTCTACATAGTTTATACACTGAAAATGGATTGATTCTCTCCTTTCTTCCTTAATCAATGATTGTTTTTGTTCAACATTGATTGGATTTGCAGCAATTTGAAAGATCTTTGTCTTGGAGGAACACTGGCACCTGAAATTGGAAAGCTTACACACATAAAATCTATGTATGAACATATAAATCCAAGATATTTATTCATCTCTTTATAATGTTTATATATATATATATATATATATATGTATGTATATTTTTCCTCCAAAGATTTTAATTGATCATCTTGTTCTTCTCGTCGACAGTATTTTGCGCAACAATTCGTTTGGCGGGGAGATTCCTAAAGAGATACAAGAACTGGAGGGACTGGAGGTTCTTGATCTGGGTTACAATAACTTCACTGGATCATTGCCATCTGATCTTGGAAATAATTTGTCTCTAACTACCTTGTAAGATTATATTATCCCTTAAGCACTGATTATGTACTTAATAATCTGGATTCGTTTGAAATTCCGCTTGAATAAATCCGTTTCGTCTGTTTGATTTTGTAGACTACTTGACAACAATAAATTCATTGGTGAAATATCTCCTGAATTACATGAGCTTAAGATGCTTTCTGAGTATCTAGTTGATGAGAAGCAGCTTACTAGTGTTGCAACCAGAGCATGTTGTGGCTTTAACTCTATTAATTGGTAAGCTGCACCAGCTTTTTCAGCATATGATTGTTAAATGATTTTTGCTTAACATGTGCTGGAATTTTCTTTCCATTTTAGGAATGCTGGAAGGTTTCGGGACATAGTTTACCAAAGACGACTTTTGGCAGATACCACAAATCCACCATTAGCTATAAGAAACCAAGGCCAAGAAAGACATTCATTATCACCTTCTCCTTCACCTTCTTCTCCATCTCCGGCATCATCAATTTCACCATTTCGGCCGTCACCGTCGCGGAATTCATCTTCTCCGTCGCCATCTCCATTTTCTCAGCCTCCAACACCTTCCCCATCGGCTTCTGGTCCCAGTATCTTCCTTATTCCTTCACCCTCACCTGCAGTAGTACCAGTATCTCCAGCTCCAACTCCGGTTTCACCAGTTCCAGAAAACCCACCTGTTATCCTGGCACCTCCTCCACCTGAATTGGTTGCAGTGCCTTCCCCTGTTTTATCTCCAAGCCAAGCAAGACCAAACAAACACACATTTCAAATATTGGTCGGAATCATAGGAGGATCTGTTTTCCTCATGATTGCTGCTGTTGGGTTTGCTTTCTTCAGAAACAATAAGGTTGTTACAGTGAAGCCTTGGTCTACAGGGTTAAGTGGACAGCTGCAGAAGGCTTTTGTAACAGGTATGTTCATGTTCTTCCTTTTCAAAAAATAAAAAAACCAAAGAAATAAAAAAAATGAGAAAATAGCTCAAGATCTCTGTACATTGTTTAAATAATATCGTCATTTCTCTGGTTTAAAAAATAATTCATCTCTCTTTTTATATGTTAGGTTTTTGTCATAAAAAACATTCTATTAAATTTCAAACTAATAATGCCTACCAAAAATACCCTCATTTCCCCCCAATTCTGCAAATATTAAAAATAATTTTTTGATATTCAAAATTAAATTCACCTAACCCGGGTTAATTTATGTTTTGGTTTAAAAAATTTGTTGGATAAAATCCGTTATAAGAGTAATATCGTCTTTTCACACATAAAATTCATATTTTTTATGGAATGAACTTATTTATCATTCTTTTATTGACAAAAAATTATTTATCATTTTTTAAACCAGATTAATATTTCTGTGTCATTTAAACAATTTTTTTCAAAGAAAAAAGAAATTGAATGCAATAATAAAATGGAAATGCGTTTTGCAATTTTTCAGGTGTGCCGAAGCTTAACAGGTCGGAACTAGAAGCAGCATGTGAAGACTTTAGTAATATAATCAGCTTTGTTTCGGATATCACAGTGTACAAAGGGACTCTTTCCAGTGGAGTTGAGATAGCCGTTACATCTAGTGAAGTTACAACCCTTCAAAATTGGCCCAAAAACAAGGAAGCACGGTTCAGAACTAAGGTGAGCATTCATCAGAGAGAAATTTTTTTGATAAACCATTCAAAAAATAAGAACTAAATTTGGAAGCTGAATTTTTTCTAATAAAACTCAGATAGGAGAAAAGACTAAATTACCCTTTTAATTTGAAACTTTTCTGTTGAAATTTATGTCGATTATGCTCTAATCAAAATATTTTACTAGACTGTGATGCAACAAGTGTTAATCTTAATGTCAAAATATTATAATAAGGTCTAATATAATATTTTTGCTATAATATGATCTAGCAAGTGGTTAGTTAGTATTTTCTCACAAAAATATTATATTTTGTTAGGAAAAAGTCAAATAGACCGTACGATCGTATTTTACTTTTTTCATTTAGTATTGTTCACAAATAGACCATTATTAAAAAATCATAAAAAAATATCACTAGTATTAAAAAAATATAAAAAATAACTACTGGCACGTTAAAAAAACAAATTCACGCACCATTTTTGTTTAGCGCCAACATGTAACTGTTCCAGATTTCTATAATTTATATAATATATATAGTACATATTATATATACCTATGTGATACATGTTGTTTATATTATATGTACAGTATATATTCTATAAACTTCGTGAAGATTACCCTTCAAATTCGTTAGAGCGCGCGTGAATTAGTTTTTTGCACTGATTTTTTTCCTATTTTTGGAAATTAAGGTGGCGAATTTTGATTTTGATTTTATCTTTAACTATTTTTTTTCTAAAAGTGGCATTTTTTTTATGTTCACCCTTTTTCATTTCGGGATCCATACAACGGAATTTCTCCTAACTAAATCGTGCCAAATTTTGTTTTTGTGTCCAACGTTTGCTAAAGTGCCTGTTGTGTTATGATTGTTGTTTTTCAGATAGAGATATTGTCAAGAGTGAACCACAAGAATTTTGTGAATCTCATCGGATATTGTGAGGAAGAGAAACCGTTCACTAGAATGATGGTTTTTGAGTATGCTCCAAACGGCACCCTCTTCGAGCATCTACACAGTAAGTGCTTTCTCCTCAATTTGTATTACACAAAATTTGTTCTTATACATCTGCAGAAAGGAAAAGGCCAATTATATCATAGAATAATTTACTATACGATTGAGAGATAAAAATATAAGATTTAATCTTTTTATAGGGAAACATTAAGTTGTCTATTTTATTGAAGTTTTTAACCGAATTTTGTGTCTTTTAGACCATGATGTAGCTAAAATATTTTATCAGACGATAATCTAGATATTAAAAGTATGGTTCAATTGCTAGAGAAGTTTTGCAAGGGATAATTTATTCATTTTATTATAAAAAAAATGCTACATTTCATTTAAACTAAAAAAGAGTCCAATTTCACCTGATGAATTGATAGCATCGGTTAAAATTTTTGTTTGGCCAGCTCCGACTTGGGGATAGCGTGTTAAATTAATAATTTGCTAAACTTACAAAATTATACATTATATAAAATCACATTTTTAGCGTGAATTGCAAAAATGAATGGAAACCTTTTTCTGCAAAAGAAAAAGGCTGAAAGTGGTAGAGGTGATTAATTTAGTTATAAAAAGAAAATGTAATTTAATTCAACTTGTGATGCATCATAAGTATGCATGACACAATTGGATTGGTGCATATTGATAAGTTAAAAAACTATAATCAATATATTTTTATCACGTAAATTTATTATGCATCACAAGTTGAGTCAAATAACAATACTCTTACAGAAATTACATAGGTGTGAATTCATTAGTTACGTTCGCCTGTAATTGGGTAAATAAAATTATTTACTCTGGTTATTTTTTTTTAAAAAGTTCTTGCAAGTGTTTTTCGGCCATTTTCGTATTTCTCTCTTATAAAATTAATATAGGTCTCATGCCATATATGAACTAATAGTTTCCTTATACATTGTATCTATGATTCGTTTATAAAGTATTCATAGAATGACTTGAATATTATTTGTTTCTCTTTCGAATCCTTGTCACATTCGATTTCATCTCTAACTCTAAGAAGCAACGTAAGAAGTTATGGTGTAATTTTCTCTTATTACAACAAATAATTGACCAATATCATCCTCAGGGATATAAGAAATATTGAATAAATTATTGATTTATCAATAAATTAATAAATTAAAAAGTGATATTTGTTTAATATTGGCTAAATTAATAAAAAAAAAGTTGTCTCCAGACTATTAATGTATAGATAGTTAACCGTATATCTATTGCAGTAAAAGAAGCAGAACACTTGGACTGGAAAATGAGATTAAGAATAGCAATGGGCATAGCCTACTGCTTAGAACATATGCATCAGCTCAATCCACCTATAGTCCATACAAATCTTCAATCTTCTTCTATATATCTTACTGAAGACTACGCCGCAAAGATCTCTGATTTCACCTTTTGGAACGAAGTAACCGCCGTAAAGATGGGAGCAACTGACGTGGAGCTTTTGGAAACTCCATCTGCAGACTCAGAGAGCAATGTTTACAGCTTTGGAGTGATTTTATTCGAAATGGTTACTGGTAGGATACCGTATTGTGTTGATGGTGGCCCATTTGCAGACTGGGCAACCGAGTTTTTAAATGGAGACCGACCCGTAACTGAAATGGTGGATCCGACTCTAACTTCTTATAAAGAAGATGAACTTAATGATCTGTTTAAAGTAATAAAGCAATGTATCCATCTTGACCCAAAGCAGAGACCGACAATGATGGAGATCACGATCCGGTTGAAAAAGATAACGGGTTTGGAGCCTGATGGAGCAGTACCGAAGCTATCTCCTCTTTGGTGGGCTGAACTTGAGATTATGTCTACAGAGGCAAATTGAAAGATTTAAGTTAGGGAATGATCAGTTCCATGTTTTATGAATTTAGTTTCAATCTTTTTTATTTACCTTAATTCTTTTGTTGGTTATGCAATATGCAGTGAGTTTTTCATTAGAAAGGGAAATATGTATTCACATAGCAGCAGGGGTTTGACTGGTACAGAGTCTGGTTTGTATTGTGTTCTAATAAGGTAGAAGTAGAGAAAATGTACAAAGTGATGCTAATACAGAAATGTAAACTGAGGATTAAGCTATAATACTCCGCACTCCACAGCATGAATTCATTTATATTTTCTCAATTATATATATATATATATNTAAAGAGTATGTCCTTTTAAGGTCATAAAAATTTGAACCGAACCGACTCAAATTGTACATGATCATTTCTTGTTTCTTGTTTGTCAGAACATGAAACAATCCTATTAGAGCTTTACTGTTACATTAACCACACACAGTAACTAAAGTCCTGGATTATTAAGAGACTTTCAGTCCTGTAGTTAACCATTCAACAGTGTGGGTTACTTTAACCTTGGCTGCACATTTTAATTAGCCTCTTCACTAACTTGATGTAAAGAACGTTTTCCTCCATGAACACCTAAAGGAGGAAGTTTACATATCCCAGCCACAAAATTTTGTTGATCCTCTATTTTCCTCCTATGTTTGCAAGTTATATAAGTCCTAGTTGATGCAAGCTCCATGGGCATGGTTTAAATGCTTTACCTCCCACTTATGTACTCCGGGTTTTTGTGGCTTCTAGTGCTGACTCCTCTCTCATTGTTCAACCTACTGCTTCTTTTGTACACATTTATTATTGTATGTCGATGATATAATCCTGGCAGGTTCAGATGTTGCTTACATTCAAACACTTATTACTCAGTTATAAACTCAATTTGAAATAACAGACGTAGGAGTTGTAAAATACTTTCTGGGGTTAAAAATAACATGCTCTCATCATGCTATTTTTATTAATCAGCATAAATACATACAAGATCCGCTTTTAAAATCTAGACTGGTTGATGCCAAGCATTGTAAGTCTCCCTGTTCTCCTAAAGATCATATACATAGACATATTGTTGCACCATTGACAAATGTTACTACTGCTGGACATAGTGCCCTCAAAATATATGTTTAGATATTTTTAATATGAAATTAATGATATTACATTTTTCTTATAATTGTTCTTTTAAATTATTTTTGAATAATTTATATATAAATATCTAAAAATTTCATATTCATTAATGAGACTATGATCTTTTATAAGTATGAGAGGATTAAGATCATAGATAATGAATAAAATAGTCCGTAAAATAATATGGAATCTTTAATAAATGGTTGCTATTACGGTTCGCTAATCATTTTCAATGCATGTGATCTTGATCCAGATCATTGATGTGGATATACATCTTAGTGAAGGTACTTCATATAATTAGATTATATAGAACAAGACCGATGTGGATAAATATTTTTATTAACTTATCATTTATCATAAAGATTTAATACACATCAATATGATTATCATATGTGGATCAGTCTCAATTCTAAGTAGTCATGAACTCATATGCATGTCTACAAGATTTTTTATTCACTCGTTAAGGTTTATTTGTAAAACACACTGGTGAGTTTTGTTTTGGATATTCAGTGATATGTATGACTGATCACATGATTTTAGAATATTTGAAATCCAAGCTTTCCTAATGGATCGTATATTTGTTCCATTAAGTGTCAATTCTGAAACTGAATGGTTACTGAACTCAAATTACCACGTGGCATATTGGACTGTCAAATGTCAATCACTGATTTTGAATCAGAGATTGACATACACTACTGTAGTGGCACACTGCAGTGTCTCACGACACTAGAGTGGTGCTATGAGTCATTAGTGTCGTGAGGCATTCTGGCTCTTCACGGCACACTACAGTGTCATGTGGCACTACAGTGTTGCTTAATTGTAGTGGGTCACACTACAATGGCACATTTTGTAATAAATTTATTAATTTATGTAAATCCCTAAAAACTCTAATGAGTCTTGACCTAGAAGATATATATTCATATTATTGTAGCGGCTTCAATGTTGCAACTACAATCAGAGTATAATTGTGTGATTAAATATTAATAAAAAAAGCTCTGTGAGTCTTTCTAATTCTCTAAGAGTTTTGTCTCACAATAGTCATTCTTCAAAATATTTAGATCTCATATGTTGAGTACATCTTGAAATAGAAAAGTGTCTTTGATTTATTCTACGTTCTCACACACGTCTAGTGTGTTTGAGGATTGACTTAGAAAATCTTGGTATGGATCTCGCAATCCCTTGTTCGTAAGATTACAAGTTTGTTGTTTGCAAGGACGCTTGATAGACTACAACAGGTATAGCTCGTATTTTTGTATGTCTTAGATTTAATGTATAGATATATAATGGATCCGATCTGAAAATGTAATTTTAATTTTAAAAAAATTATCTTTGGGATCTGCGACGATACGATCGTTTATCATTTTATAATTTTTTTAAACACCACCAAACCTTCCGCCGCGTATCGCCGCGGATTTCAACAATTGTTATCAGATCAGTCTTTATATATGTATTAAATGTTGTGAGTTTCTTGCATTATTCATTATATAAGTTGATATGTATGAATCAATGGATGGTTCTGTTTTTTACTGCATGCATGATGATGAATCGTTGTATGTATGTTTATATAGTGGTGTCATGAGTCATCAGTGCTGTGAGGCACTGTGGCTCTTCACGGCACACTATAGTGCCTTGTGGCACTGTAGTGTTGCTCAATTGCAGTGGGTCTCACTGCAATGACTCATTTTGTATTGATTTATTAATTTGTCTAAATCTCTAATAAATCTTAAAAGCCTTGACCTAGAAGAAATATATTGATATTATTCTATGATTGTCAGGGTATGTTTCACAGATCCTTGATATCGTGTTGCCCTATCACTGTGATGCTTCACGAAAACAGTAATCATATCATTTATCTTTTAAATTTTAAATTTTAAAAGGATAGTTATGCATTTTGATTTTTTTTAAATAAAATTAGTTAATTGATTGGGTTTGACCCAAGATTGATGAGTCACTAAATTATTTTTTACGAATCAAATTCAATGAATTTTAAAAGATAAGTAATGAGATTATTTAATTAGGAAAAATAGTTTATCCTAATTAAAAATATTTTGAACAAACTTAAAGATTATGAAGATGAACCGTTGGTGGAGAATGAGCTATTTTGGAAATATTTATTCTTATAGTTCTCTTTGTAATTATTTCTATTTTTCAAAGGTTGTAAGTTAGAAATACTCAGTAGTCACCCGGTTCATCATTCATTCATTTAATCATTTATTGTATTAATTTAAACAAATATTTATTGATTTGATTGATAACATGATCATGAATTAGTCGATCGCATGCTATACAAGAAACCCCACACAGTTTTATTTAATCATGTATCTCATCAGTAGAAACATGATTGATTAAGACTCTCCTAATATGTTTATATGAATTGCTTTGGAAAATCGATTGCTGTAAATTGTTAAGTTTTAATTAGTTAAACTGGGTAATCACACCACTCTAAAAGCCTTAATAACATTTATGATAACCAACTTTATTAAAAGAGTTTCATTAAAGTTTGATGAATGTAATTATTTATTTTTCTAAGTTCACCTAATTTTGACTTAGGCTCTTTGAAATGTTCTGAAAAGCTCGATGACGATGCCCCAAAAAATGTTTGGGACAAATATAATGCTTGGATCATAGAATCAGGGCTACCATTGATGTTATGAACAAGTTGCAATTCAATAAAACCCATTGTTAAATGAACTGCAGACTTTTGGGTCACTCAACAAGAGTATGACTAAAGAGAGCGAGGTAAATGTTGTTGAGAAAAAACCTCATTGCATTGTTGTTAATAGTAACAAAATGAACAAGAACAATGGTAAGGACAAAAATTAGAATAAAAAAAGAAAGAAAGCCAATAAGTCACCTAAAGGTCAAGAAGAACAAGAAAGACAACAACTCCAAAAAGAAAGAAATAAAGGAAAATGTTTTCATTGTGGAGTTGAAGGTCAATGGAAGAAAAATTGTACCAAGTATCTCTCCGAGCTGAAAAAGAAAAGTAAATATGATTTATTTGTACTTGAAGCTTGTTTAGTAGAATAAGATTTGTCACCCTGGATATTGAATTCAGGAGCCACTAACCATGTATGTTTTTCTTTACAGATGCTTCGTTCGTCAAGGGAGTTGGTTGATGGCGAGGTGATAATGAGAGTATGCAGTGGTGCGCTCGTGTCAGCAAAAGTATTGGGTACAGTCCGTTTAAGCTTTGAAAATAGTTTTCTTATTTTGAACAATGTTTATTTTATTCCTAGTTTTTCAAGAAATGTGACTTTCTTTATCATTACTGCATGAATAATTATTTGATATTTCTTTTATTAATAATCAGTTCATTATTTCGAAGAATGGATTTAATATTTTTCATGCAAGAGTTTCGAACGGACTGTATATGCTAAAACAGACTGAACGTGTGTTAAATAATTCAGAATTGTTTAAAGTAGCAAATCCTAAAAGTAGCAAATGACAAAGAGTTTCTCATGATGATGACACGTATCTATGGCATCTTAGGTTGAAACATATTAATCTAGATAGATTAAATCGGTTAACAAAGCATGGTGCTTTGAGAGAACTAAAAGTTGGAACTACTCTAGTTTGTCAATCTTATCTAGAGGGTAAAATGGTCAAGAGACATTTCTCTGGAAAGGGTCAAAGAGTCAAAGAACCACTTGAGCTAGCACATTGTGATATCTGTGGACTGATCAATATACAATCTACATGTGGGTGTGAGTATCTCCTCACATTTATTGACGATTATTCTAGATATGGTTTATACTTACCTAATTCATAGAAAGTCTAAAACTTTTGGAAAGTTTAAAGACTTCAAAGACGAAGCTGAAAAGCAATTAGGTAAATATTTTACAACGCTTCGATCAAATTGAGGTGGTGAATACCTGGATTGAGAATTCAAGGATTACCTACTGGAGTATGTCATTCTATCTCAACTCATAACCCTATTGGATATGGTTAGGTCGATGTTAAGTTACTCATCACTACCACTCATATTATGGGGATATGTACTACAAACGACAACGTACATTTTGAATGTAGTGCATTCTAAGTCTGTAAGAAAGACACTTTCAGAGTTATGGAATGACTTCAGACCTAGTTTGCATAATTTTCATATATGGGGGTGTCCAGCTCACGTTCTTAGACCCAAAACATAAAAGTTAGACTCAAGGTCTGAAGTGTGTATATTTGTTGGCTATGCTCCATAAACAATATGTGAGTACTTTTCTAGTCATAATGATCAAAATATGTTTGTGTCGACAAATGCCACTTTCCTTGAACACGACTATATGAAAAACTACAAACCTCGAAGCAAAGTAGTTCTCGAAGAATTAGTATCCAATGAGATCAGACCAAACCATATTCATCATTAACTGATAAACGACAAACCACATAAACCATTGTTTCTGTTTAGAAAACCTCTGTGCAACGTCATGGTGGGAGGGTTTTAAGACAACCTATTCGCTATGAACTAAAGGTACATGTCATAGTGTCTGATACTAATAAGGACGATCCATTAACCTTTAAAGAGGTGATGGAAGATCTTGAAAAGGCGAAATGGCAAGATGCCATGAACCAAGAAATGAAATCGATGTATTCCAATTATGTCTGGAAACTTATAGATCCACCTGAAAATGTCAGGCCCATTGGACGTAAATGGATATTCAAGAAGAAAATATATACAGATAGGAAACTAGAGACTTTCAAGGCACGGCTGGTAGCCAAAGGCTATACACAAAGGGAATGAGTCAATTATGAAATGACATTTTATCTCGTTGCCATGCTAAAATCCATTCGTATCACTTTATCCATAGCCGCTAGTTTAGACTATGAAATATGACAAATGGATGTCAAGACAGATTTTCTGAATGGCTCACTTGAAGAAACATATGTATGATGTAACTAGAAGGGTTCGTGAAAAAGGGACAAGATCAGAAAGTATGTAAGTTGCTTAAATTCATTTTATGGATTGAAGCAAGCATCTAGATCTTGGGATCTTACCTTTGATGAAATTATTAAATCGTATGACTTCAAGCAAAATGTTTACGAAAATTGTGTTTATAAATACATCAAAGATAAAATAGTGGTTTTCTTATTTTTTATGTAGACGATATTCTACTCACTGGGAATGATGTAGAAATTTTGTCGAAAGTAAAGAAGTGGTTAGCTGAGAAATTTCAAATGAAAGATTTGGGAGACGCAAGCTTTGTTCTAGGAATCTAAATCCTAAGGGATAGAAAGAACAAAATCTTGGCACTTTCTCATACACCTTATATTGATAAGGTGCTGGAGAGATTCTCTATGAAAAATTCTAAGAAAGGCCAACTACCGACCAGACATGGAATTGTCTTTTCTAAGTACCAGTGTCCTAAGACACATCAAAAAGGAGAGGATATGAGAAAGATTCATTATGCTTCAGCTGTTGTTAGTTTTATGTATGCAATGTTGTGTACGAGATGAGACATCTATTGTGCAGCAGAAATTGTCAGTCATTATCAATCAAATCTTGGGTTAGAACATTGGATTGTAATAAAGCACATTTTCAAGTATTTTCGAAGAACGAGAAATTATATGTATGTTTATATAGTGGTGTCGTGAGTCATCAGTGCTGTGAGGCACTGTGGCTCTTCACGGCACACTATAGTGCCTTGTGGCACTGTAGTGTTGCTCAATTACAGTGGGTCTCACTGCAGTGACTCATTTTGTATTGATTTATTAATTTGTGTAAATCTCTAATAAATCTTAAAAGCCTTGACCTAGAAGAAATATATTGATATTATTCTATTAGCATCAATGCTGCAATTGCAATCAGAGTACAATTGTGTGATTAAAGGTTAATAAAAAAACTCTGTGAGTTTTCCTAATTCTCTCAAAATCTCTAGATCTCATGTGTTGAGTACATCTAGAAACATAAAAATGTCTTTGGTTTATTCTACGTGCCCACAGATATCTTACTGTGTTTGAGAATTGGTTTAGAAGATCTTGGTATGGATCTCGCAGTCCGTTGTTCGTGAATTTACAAGTTCATTGTTTGCAAGGACGCTTGATAGACTACAAGAGGTATAGTTCATATCTTTGTATGCCTTAGATTTAATGTATAGATGTATAATGAATATAATGAATACAATCCGAAAAAGTGTTTTTCATTAAAAAGTTTTCATCTTTGAGATCTGCGACGATGCGATCGTTATCGTCTTATATTTTTTTTTAAACATCACCACGCCTTCCGCTGTTTGTCGTAGCGGATTCCAACAACTACTTATGACAACCTATTGACAGTCTTCAATATGTTACTTTTACTCGCTAGATATTTCTTATTGTCAGGTATTAGATACTTGAAGGGGTCTAACTCTCTTGGTCTGACCTATAAGGCTGGCTCTTTGAATTAGGATGCTTTATGTCACTCTGATTGGGCAGAGGATACTATAGACAGACGTTCAACGTTTGTTTATACAATTTTTCTTGATCCTAATTTGGTTTCTTAGAGTGATAAGAAACAACCTAATATTTCTCGCTCATCCACAGAGGCTGAGTTGCATATTTTTCTTTCCAAACGTCCTTGATTATTTTTGTGAAAACATTTCTGCTCTTGTTCTTGCTAGTAATCCGATCTTCCATGCATGGACTATGCATATAGAGATAGATTATCATTTTGTTCATGAAAAGGTTGCTAGCAAGGATATATATCAAACATTATGTTTCTACTATTGAATATCTTACTGATATATGTACAAAAGCTCTCTCTACAACTCGGTTTACCATTCTTCGGGACAAACTTTTGTCTTCCACCTTCCGCATCATTTTGCAGGGAAGTATTAGAGCTTCACTTTTATATTAATTTAGTTACTGTACATATTTAATTTAATTGAGTTGTTAATGACATTTAGTTAGTTTAGTTGCAAAGCTAAAATGAGAGTTGTATTTACATTTATTTATATAATGTACCGTTCAGATTAGCAATTGATAAGAAAAGCATTTCATTATCTCTCTTCCTCTTCTACTTCTCTCTCTTTTCTTTATCTTTCTGAGACTTTCTTCAAATCCATGTCCTTTAATGGGTAGAGATCTCCTCCTGTTACCAACAAAAGAAGACTTGTCTCTTAAATAAATAGATGATCGTGATCAACTCAGCACAAACGCTGAGGTAAAAAAATTCTTGCACTTTTTTTTTACTTTTCTAATTTTTCATAAATCTAGTCTTTTTATGCTAGATTTGGTACATTGGTTTTTAAATCAAACGAGCCAGAAAGAACGTGATCTCCCCCTGTTCTCCAACAAGAAGGGATATTGATCCATGTTTAATATTCTCTACTTTGGAATGAGAAGAGCCATTATAGGTACAAGAAAAAGAGTAATTTAAAGAAAAATGAGAAAGACTACAACATAATAACACTAGAAATCATGTGATTTGTATAAATTTTTCAAATAAAAATGTAAGTTACAATAGTTTAAAGCTTCATATCTTGACCAATTTTTCCTCTATTAATTCTTCTTTGCTTCACATCTTTACTAAATTCCCTATTGGAGGGTCTTGAGGCTGCTTGCAGTTTTCTGCTTCGCCATAATAATCCATTCTTAACCGCCATATATACACCGGCACTCCCCTTCTTCCACCTTTTCTCAATGCTCTGCCATTGTCAGTTCTTAAATAAACTCTTCTAAACCGGTAAGGTCATTAATTCTCGAGAAATTGTAGTTATAGACCATCCAGAAAAGAAACAAAAGAAAATCAGGACATTTGTTTAGTTTTAACGAAATTTGGTCTTTTTGTTAGAGAAAAAGACAAAGTTGCCCCTTGCAAGACTAGAAAATATTTGATATATCATAACCTAGCATTCAGCGGTTGAGATTGACATTCATTAGACAGTAATCTAAAAAAAATTATTTGACTAAACCATGGTATATCAAATACGAAGTCCAGGTGAAAAAACTTCAAATGAAAAGGGGCAACTGAATCTTTTCCTTTACAAAAAAAAGTCAAATTTCGTTAAAAAATTGCCAAGGTCTTAAAATGGTCTTTTTCTTAAGAGTCTATCCATTAATTTGTCAATGACAATAGATTTCTACCTGATGAAGTAAATGGCTTATCCAATTTGCTGATTAATCGCCCAGTCACGCACCCGTTTATACATATCAACTGTGTCGGAATGGTAAGGGTCTAAACACAGAGCAGCCTCGCAATCTTTGAGAGCAGAAGTAAGATCGCCCATCGCCTCGTGAAATGCTGCTCGGAGATGAAGCATTTGTAAGTCAGGCTTGAAAGTAATTGCCTTTGTCAGCTCACTAATGGCTTCCCTTTCCTTCTGTTCATCCATTAACACTGTGGGGATTTACACTTTTGAACATTAGTCTGCCTTAGCAAAACAGGACAATATCCACAATTAACTTGAAAATACATTAATCTTTCTCTCTAGTTTACTTAATGATATAGACACCTTATTTGTTTTGAAAAATAACACTTAAAGTTCACTCAGTTAGAAAACATTCGTTTTCTTATGTAAGAACAAAAATACCCTTTACCATTTTCTACAAACAAGATTTATTTGGAATCTAAAAATGATTTTATAAGAGAAGAAATCAATTTAGAATCTGAAAATGTTTTTGACTTAGACGCTCACTGTTGGAAATAAAGTAAGGACAAAACTGGTATGAAAATTTATTAAAATGACGTTAGTTGAAAATTTCATTTTTGGATTTTATCTGTCAATGAAATCTTAAAATAAGGGAGATCCCGATATTTTCAAAAACAAAAAGGAAATATGTTAATTTGAGCAAATTAAAATATAGATTAGAGGAAATTGAGAAAAAATTATGGATAAAATATTGAGATATAAAAGAAATGATTTTGGACCCATGACATTTTAACGAAATTTGACATTTTTACAAAAGGAAAAATAAGTTGCTCTTTTTATTTAAATAAAATTCTACTGAACACGATGTCTATTAACCAAAATATTTTGTTTGACCAAGATCTAATAAGTGTTAATTTTAATGTCAGAATGCTACATCATGATCTAACAAAAAAATTTTATTAGATCAGAGCGGCAACTTAATTTTTTATTCGGTAGAAAATACGATATTTTGTAAAAACTAAGAGGTCCGAATATCGTTTTTTATTTTCAGTGGTTTATCCCATAAAGAAGTATCAAAACATCCATCAGAGTCCATCAAAGTGAAAGAGTAACGGAATTACCAGCAGCCCTATATCTATATGGGTATGTCCTGAGTGGATCCAACCGGGTGGCCGTATCCAAATCGTTTCTCGCCGTGTCACGATCACAGTACTCCGAACGCTTCTCGTACGCCGACGCGTTATTTTTGGCCTTCTCTATTAGCTTTGTCATTTCATCATAAGCAGCCATCCTTTGATTTTGTAAATGATAAACTCGTGCCAACCCTTGATGAGCTCTCGTATGTTGGATCGAAAGGGCATTCATATAGCATTCCGTAGCCAAATCTAACTTACCGGAATCTATATAAATACTACCCAAGTTATTTAATGCCTGCAAAGCATCACCCTAAAATATCAACACATATCTCTTCATCATATCATATAATATCATCATACTATATGTAGTAAGAGAATTCTCGACCCGAGAACCTCGCACAGCTATAGCAGTTAAACGCTCTAAGCGATTCAATTAGACAAAATTATTATACGTATTAAATGTTATTAGTATTCCTAAATTACCCTAAGCTGTTCAATTTGACAAGTTTATCCTCTTCCTTTTTATGAGTCTTCCTAAATTACCCTTCAAGTTACTACTAAATGTTATTAGAGTTATAAAAAAAAACTTTTTATTTTCAGTACTTAATGAACATTTTCTTATATTTGGAATTAGATACTATTTTATGATAATAATTATCATTGATCAAAATCTTTTTATTTAAATACTTAATGAACATTTTCTTATATTTAAAATTAGTTAATTAACTCGTATATTTTATGATAATAATTATGATTGATTAAATAAATATTTATATATATATATATTATATGTTTCCAATTTATCAACAAGATCATTGAAATAAACAAATCTACACATAGTTTGCGACGTTCATTGTTAGTTGCACATTTTAGTGAGGGATCATTAATAATTATTTAAAAGATTAATAATATATAGCATTTATATTAATTATAGTGTTTAAAAAATTATAAATTATTTTATTTATGAAGATAAACTTACTATTAATTTTTTATTTACATTAATGAATCTAATTAAATAGGTAAGAATATTAATATAATGTGATATTCACCTGTCCCTTACGAAGACCGTCGGAAGGGCATTTAAGAGCTTCCTCAAGTTGTTCGACAACATGAGGTGAAGACTTGGGATCAAGACCTGTATCTGCCAGTACATATGCTTTAAGAAAGAATGCTTCAAATGATCTCTTGATCGAAATGGATTTCTCAGCCATGGATAGAGCTTCGTCGTAGTGACCAGTATCGTATAAAATCCATCCTTCATAGACCAGTCTTTCGTGCTCTGACCTAGAATGATTTCGAGCCAATCGCAAACTCCGTAATGCTGCCTTCTGACAATTTAATCTAAGAAACATACACATTGATCAATAGTATTCATTAAATTTCAAATAACATGAATAAGAATACTAAGATAAGAGAAATTGTGGTGGATAGATCACTGAGAAAAGAGAACCATATTTAAACTCGTCATATTTTTTACAGTAGAAAATGTCAAGTGGTCGCTGGTCTTATACATTTTTTTGCTACATCCTGATCTATCAATTTAACGTTATATTAACACCTGTTAAACTGTAGTCTAACAAAATATTTTAACTCAGTA
Organism: Datisca glomerata; assembly: GCA_003255025.1. NCBI lineage: Eukaryota > Viridiplantae > Streptophyta > Magnoliopsida > Cucurbitales > Datiscaceae > Datisca > Datisca glomerata. The sequence goes on from QANY01002375.1 coordinate 1,757,216, forward strand.
AGTGAGTAAAAAAAAATCAAATGTAAGAAGAAATTGGACTATTCTAGTAGTCCGAAAATCTTATTTTATTTCTCCGTCTATCCACAATAAAGAGGCATACAATAGTCAAGTAAAATATTCTTACTACATTCAGAAGAAAAAATTTCAAATTAAAGGGATAGCTTAATTTTTACCCTTATAAAAAATGTCAAATTTTATTAAAAAAATATTAAAGGTCTAAAATTTTTTTTTTTCATTTTAGAGGTCCAGCCAAAAATTGTTGTCATAAAAACAAACATTATTATTTTCTAGTTGACGCTAAGTTAAGTAAAAAAAATTAAAATAAAATAAAAAACCTAATTTTTAGTTTATAAAAAAATCAATTTTTGTTCAAAAAAATAGTTTTAAAAATCGTTTTTTTTTTTAATTTTATCAATTTTTCTCATAAAGAAGCATACAATAGTCAAGTACGGATTACTAACCGTAGAAGAAGCAGAGATTGGCGAAACCGTAAGACGCTATCTCCAGGGTCATTCACAAGCATCTGATGAATGATAGAGAGAGAGCCAATATCATCAACAGACGACCAACTTTCATAAAGCCGCATCCAGCAATCAGCTTGACTCCATTTCTGAACCTGATCACTAAGTAATTCAATCAAGTAAACCCCACTTACCTTCCTATAAAAAGCCATGTAATTCGGTTCTAAAGTCAACATCGCTCTAACATCTCTCAAAGCACTCTCATAATCCTCAAGCGCAATGAACAACCAAGCCCGTAATTCAAGGCAATCAGGCAATAGCTTAAACCTAATAATCTTGTCAATTTCCAGAACCGCTGCTGAAATCTGCTTCTCCTCTAATTTCAAAACAGCTCTGTATATGTAAGGAAACGAAAGGGTTGGATCTAATTCAGTGGCAGTGTTCAAATCACAGATCTTTTCCTTTCCCATGTTGTAAATTGAACGTTCTTGGTACATCCATCCAGCTGGTTTATAATCAGAGATGAGCTCGCTTATGAGCTTATAGGCAGTATACTTTTGTCCTTGTTTATACTTTGCTCTAGCTACTCCAGCCGTTGAATAAACATGACCCGCTTCAATGGCTGCCTCAAAGCGAAATTGAGCTTCTTTATACTCTTTTCTCTCTAGTAAAACACAGCCCAATTGATGAAATGCTAGAGCCTTTTGCCATTTATGAGTTGCAGATTCTACCAGCCTCTCTAATAACATTACTGTAATGTTAGATACCATGCTTTCCTCCATAGCCACCTGAGTTAGAAAATAATACAACAAGAAAGAAGCCTGTTTGACGGCTGCTAGTCTTGAGCTACAGAAGATTTTCATTACCTTCCAGTTATACAGAGAATTCGGGAATTCTCTGAGGAAAACCTGTAAACAAGAGGCTATTAGAAGATTAGCTGTCTCTTCCAAACCGTAATCTATGAGAATTAAAGCTTCCTCGGTATTGGTAACCAATGAAGCTAAATGAGCATCACAGGCAGACTTCATTTCTTCGCAACAAAACCGATTGGCAAATGAGAGAAGCTCCAAAACAGTCTCTGGAGAGAAAAAATCCACTCGCTTAGTCTTACTGTACATCACCACAGCTCTCATTCCCTCCATGGAAATCCCACAATTTGACAAATCAATTTTGTTATAATTTGATTCCTTAAATTCGCCCAATAGCATTGCTTTTAATGGCACTGATAAATCTGCGATTCTACACCGAACGCATTTAATTTCATCATTGTCAATATAGAACGAAACGTCGCTGTCTTCGTCTTCCACAAATATCGGCGAAATTAAAATCTCGGGATTTTTCAGATTGCATTGACAATTATCGACGAAGGAATTTGAATCGTACCCATCAACCAAAGCAGCCTTTGGACATTCAAGGATGTGGCCAGAACAAGGCATAGACGACATACCCACAAGCTTATCCTCCCTCTTCTCGGACCTTAACCAAGCAGAAAGCACAACCTTCGAGTGCACATCAGCCGAATATTGACGCGCCGCCCTTAGACACCGGCGAACAAGCTTCGCGTCACCAAGGCAGCACAACAGAGAGTACTGTTCGATGCAGATTAACGATTTCTCAGATTGTGGGAAAGCTTCGAATCGGTGATAAACGTCGGCTAAAGTTTCAACGAAATTTATGGGTCTTAGATTGGGATCTACGGAGGGTTCAAGGAAGTCGGAGGAAGGTAGACCATAAGGGAGGAGAGACTGAGTTAGTGAGACCCAGTTGTTGAATTTGGGCTTCGAGCCATGAGATTTAAGCTTGTTAAGCTTACCACGACCAGCTCCACCGCCGGTCTGACGGCCAGTGGCGTCTGAAGGATTGAGAGGCTGAACTTGGGCGCTTTTAAACCGGTCTATAAGCTTAAACCCACGCATTTTCGCAGTCTCTATCAGAAAACATGCCTGAAAAAACTGGATCAGTTGGTTTATGACCTCATTAGAAAGAAGAAAGATAAAACTCAATTGAATAGTAGCTTGATAAATCTACCTTTTACCTGGAAACACCACCAACAACGCCGAGAGAGAGCGATTGTTGATTAGTGTTGGGTCTTTTTCTTTCATGGGGCGGTTCTTAAAGGCAACTTTAATGGTGGTTTATGTGTTGGATACAGACCCCTTTTCCTAAACGGGGCAATTTTTGCATCACCGGGAAAGTGAAGTTGATTTGGTGGCTCACTCCAAACCAAGGAGTTGCAGTTCAGTGGCCACTATTGATAGATAACCACTGTATTTTCGCCACGTTTAAGTGGGGTCAACATCGAAAACACGATGGTCAACCCATTGTTATTTGGTCTATTTCTTATAATTATGTATCCCCACCCCACTTTAACTGTTGATTAATCATTAATTAATTATCCCAAATCTGATTAAGAGGGAGTTTACATATCAAGCAAAGTTGCTATATTGGGGAAATTTAATTAGTGTAGTTTTAGTCAGCTTTCTTTCTAAACTCTCTCTTTTGCAATTTCAGTGTCTTAGAATTAAATCTGAAGAAAATTTGTTTTAATTGAGAATACAGAGATATGAACTTAATCTAAGAATATTAGTCTAACTGGTTGAGATATTGGACTTACAGATTTGCTCATTTCTAGAGCATGAGTTTCAATCCTCTTCGATGTAAATAATTTTTTGGTGGGCACGTCATTAGTGTTGAAGCTACCAAATTATCTTAACTCGTATAGGAAACATTCTAAGACACGATACACAAGTCCCCTAAGATTATTAGAATAAACAATTCACACAATTTTAATTAATAGAAAATGAGATTTGGACTTAAAATACCTTCTTCAAGTAGTGTAATTTTAGTCAGCTTTCTTCCTAAACTCTCTTTGGAATTTCACTGTCTTCGGATTAATTTGATGAAAAATTATTTTTAATTACGAATATAAATATTTGAACTTAATATGAAAGAATTAGTATGAGCTGGTCGAGATGTGTTGGACTTACAAATTTGCTCATTTCTAAAACATAACATGAGATTTTTTTATGGGCATGCTCTTTAATGTTAAAGCTAGTAATTTATCATAACTCGTTAAGAAAATTTTTGAAGATAAAATACACAAATCTCGTGATGATTAATAAGGTAAATAATCACCAGATAACCTTGCTTACCAAACAAGAGATTTGAACTTAATAAATAAGAGATTTGTACTCTGACCAATGCTTTAAAATTAGCAGAAAAGGGGGAAAATTTTGAATTATCTCCAAATATTAAGCCACATGCATTGGAGAAGTAATTAAACTTATTTAAATTGTAAAAACTCATTATGTACTTATACTTCTTTACATGTTCAACTCGTTTCTCATCGTGTCATGAATTTAACATGTACTGAAATCAATATAACACACTATGTAAATTATTTTTTAGTTTAGTTAATTGATGGCATCTCATTAATTTATAGTACATAAAATCACATTTTTCTTATTTGTGTCATAAATGAAGAGGTTTGGTTAAATGTCTAAATCAATGATCGGTCCTACAAATCCAATTTCTTGAAAGATACAAAAAAGGCAACCACCCCATAACAAAATACCCGAAACATATCTATTTTAAAATATAATAAATGTACAACAATTTCATTGCATTATATATTTAACATATATAAAATATCAAAATTTGAGAAATATTTTTAGACTATTTTATCCATATATTTTTCTCACTAATCCTTAATTATCCTACTTAACGATACATTGTGTGATTTTAATTGCTTATTCATCTATATATTTGTATATCTACTCAAATTTATTTATTTTTCTTTCTAAACTTACCGCTTATACTTATAAAACATTTTTTTTAAATTAATCTAATTATTATTCTTTCATTTTAAAAATGATTAAAAAATACATTTAGGATGGTAGATTAGAAAAATACACTAGACAACATATATGAATGTACCAAAATTGGAAAAATATTTTTGGACAATTTTTCCATATCATTTTCTCATTAATCCTTAATTATCATTCTTTGGGACATATGGTGTGGTTTTAGTTGGTTATTCAACTATATATTTTATATATCTACTCAAATTTATTTATTTTTAAACTTATTGTATTATGTTTATTAATTAAAATATAGAAAGAGATAAAATATTTATTTTAAAAAATAAATATGTTTATTATTATTTTATTTAAAAAATTATAGAAAAATACACTTGGTATGCTAACTTACAGAAACCACTCTGCTATCTTGTTAGAAAATGATATTTTTTTTTTTGCATTTGTTCTATCTTCACTTACTTCTTTTATGACTCCAACGTTGCCTAAGAAAAACTTTGTAATAATTAATGCTTGCACAGTTAACTAAACACATGATTTCCGATGATTGAGTGAAAAATGTCAGGGCATTGGGAAGTTTAAATAGCATTTAAATATAATATTGTATAATCAATCAATTTTTAGAGGTTATAATGTTTCTTTTATAAATTTATGTATATGATTTATTGGAGTACAAAATTATATTGACGGTCTATTATTGTGTAAGTTTCTTTATTTATTGGTTTTTAAATATTTGTTGTATTTATTATTTTAATGTATTTTATATGATATAATGTATATTTCATAATTTTAATTTATAAATTCAAATTGTATTCTTACATATTATTTGGCACGTGCAACGCACATGGGCATGACTGATACATATATACATATATATACATATGTACACATATATATACTTTTACCACGTCAAAAATAGCTTAAAGAGTATAAACTTTTGATTTTTCTTTTTACCTTTTATAACCCCTAAAATATACTTAATTTAAGTATTTCACTTTTTTATCATTTAATTCATATAATGAAATTAAATTTTTGATTTAATTACAATAATTTTTAGAGATAATTAATATTAATTCAAATCATACGTTTATTTTTTATTAGATAAAAAAGTAGTGTTATATAATATTTTTTGTCAAACAGTGTTATTTAGTATTTACCCTAAACTAGTGTTGTTTAGTATTTACGAATTGGTAATTGTGAAAAGCAATTATGTTTCATACTTAATTAAAAGTATTAAATTAATTGTCACTAACCATTCAATTATGACCTTAAATAAGACGACTTAATCATGAATGATTAGGTTAACACATCCGTAATGCCAATTGCATCTGTAGTGGTTGGAAACTGTCCTTTCATTATTCTGATAAACATGAGTTGAAAAGAGATCAACAAAACAGAATATTCGCCAACACGATTTGCTGTGATAACCCATGTGAAACTTCTGAGGCACATCAACTTGGTTGGGATTTGACATGTTAAAAAATCTTATTGATTAGAATATTAATAATTTTTTAGTGATTAGATGATTGAATAAATTTTAAGTAAATAAGTATGTATTAATTATTCATAGATTAATGTTATATAGTTCATTAAAATGATTTGATAAATTAACTTATTAATGATTATCACATCAATTAGTCACTTAAAACTGTGACAAACCCTTTACCGGTATAGAATTACTCGTCGTTTGGTATAAAACTATGAGTAAATGATTTCTGGAATAAAATTGTTGGAATATGATTGCGAGAATGTATATGCCTGAAAACTTAAAATTACTTTATTTGTTAACACTTGAGAATGTTCTGATTTAATGGTGAGAGTGTTAGATTACTTTATTTATTTTGATGGAATATGCAATGAGATGTTTTAAACATTATTGTCAATTTTCTATTTTACCCTTGGATTAAAAAATGTTTATTAATAATAATTATTTAATTTATTATAAGATGACCAACATAAGTAATAACAACAATGTAGATTATACCTATGAATTTTTTTCGTATAAACTTATTAATTTTTTGATCAAACCATTATATTATGATACGTCGTGTAAATTTTTATCAAATAGTGTTCATACAATTGAACCAATACGGCTCCAAGTGTATTAATGTGATATAAAATTTATAATATAAGATAATAATTCTTTTAAGAAAAACACTCATGATTTTCAACTCAATAATCAAGATTATAGTACTAAAATAAATTTCTATCAAATTTCAATCATTATATTAAGTAAAATTCAATTTGCGTCAATTGATTCAAAATTAATGGTAAGGTAACAATGAAGATAACATATAAAATTGAATATTGTATATTATAAAAATTCAATTCATGATTTCATTGACAACATCATACCAACTTTATGGTTTATAACAAACCAAAATGATTTTAAAAGAAAAAACAAGCAACTATCAAAGCTTGCTCAATTCTTCATTTTCTGACTGCAAGTTGTATTCGTCTTGGAACAATGTGATTCTTCTTGTAATCTCTAACAGTATTTCCAGCTAGCTCAGTATTTCCAGCTAGCTCAAAAACCTATTGTACAACCAATGGACAAATGAAAAGATGAATCTCCATAAAAAAAAATACCTACAGGAAAATAAGGAAAGAAAACCACAAATATAAAGCCTTGCTTGTTCAACGAATTCAACTCTATCTTAGAAGAGAAAAAAAAAGGAAAGAAAACCAGAACAATGACACATCAAGTTAAAATAATATGTGGTTGAATACCATTTAGATACAGAATCAAATGAATTTGAAGACAATGACATAAACAGATACACAAAATTATTGGCAAAAGCAGTTTTGGGAAGAATAATCAATAGTTGCTAGGCTTCGCCCCTATGATAGTCAGAGCTGAGCTTCTGGTACCGTTGATATGAGAGAGATATTCATTGTAGTGCATGGTAAATAGTGTGCTCTGGTAACGAGTTAGTCTTATACACTTTCTCAACGACTCGGTGATAGAGCCGTTGTGCCCTGCTTTACGTATCAGCGAGTCTATTGCCTCAATATTCTCCAACTTGTTACCAAATTGCAGCTCAGATGAGGAAGCTTTACAATGCAATCAAACTGGAGCATATCGTATTTGGTAAAACATGATAAGCAATTAAACATAACATCACATTGCTCATGCTTAACTAAATTCTTTGGAAGGACTGAAAATAAATATTATCTTTGCATGAATCTTATTTCATATCTTCCCAAGAAAATGATTCAGCAAGAAACGAATTAAATTTGCCCACATGACTTTCTTTTTCAATTTGAATCTCTCTACACACTAGATTTGAAGTGCTAAGACAAAAAGAGTTTACCTTCATGAGCAACGACCTCAGGCAAATATGTAGCACTTCGCCTTGTATTGTACTCAGGATCAGTGAACTCGATTATAATACCATGCTTTCCAACCTGCAACAATATTTACCGAAATTGGGGAGGGTCATCTACATCGTTTAAATAGTACCTGGTCAAAGCTTAATCCTTGAAGCCATTAACCAAGCCACCAGCTTCTAAAGTTCCAATACATCCACGTAAACGAGGTTCACCGCCATTAACAACTTTCTTCCAAGTGACAAACAATGGGCTGAGACCAAAGTATACTTGCATCAAATGAAAGACGATCATACATAAGAAGCTTATGTTCATCTTTTCCGAAAATAGTGAAGCAAAATATGCAACAAGACCAACATAGTATGATGGCAAACAATCATAATTGGAAGAAAATTACCATATTGAGTGAAAAACCTCAGAGCCCATTGAAATCGAGAGAACAGAAGAAGAAACTGCCATGAGGACTAGAAACAGGAAATAACAACAAGAATGCATGCAATACTACGACTTAAATCTAAAAAAGCAAGCCATTGTAGATCATAGCAGATACTGATAAATTGCCTCAATCTTCGAGTCTAGCATCATAAGAAACCTTTGAACTCCATCATACCAAAATCTTAACATGCCTTTTACCCATTCACCTCCCTCAGCCATTGTAGATCATAGCAGATACTGATAAATTCCACATGATGGTTCTTCTGTTTTCTTTTTTTATATAAGAAACATTAATTTTTCCCATCATCCGCACACAAAATGACCAAAATTTATACTTTATGCACGTCCCACTTCCTTTACCAATACTTCTATACATAAAGCTTACAAATCCAAGTCCAGAACTACTGTCACAAATTCTACTTGTTTAAAATTCTAAAACATGTAATGCAAGCACAATTCATACCCCCATATCATTTAATCTCTTAAACGCAAACATAGGAATTTAAAGAACAATAAGAAAGCAGAATGAAGGTTAGAAACCCTGCAATCACATCATATCAGTAGCCAAGAATAAGAAAACGAACTATTTTCCACCGATGAAAATTTCATGTGTAGTTGAGCAGGGATATGGATTTTAGGTGAAACAAAGAAAGCTCCGATGGTCGGAATCTCAACGCAGTAGAGTGATCCATGGCCATGTGGGACTATGGGTTGCTGGAGAGAGAGATTATCATGGGTCATTGGAGCTCCTGAGTGAGATGTAGATGGAGAAAGCAGCTGGAGCTTATGAGAGAGAGGGAGAGGGGGAAGGCAACCGGAGCTCGTGAGTGAAAAGAAGAGGGAGAAGGCAGAACGAAGAGGAGAAGCCTTCGTTGTCCAGAATTAATACGTCGCTAGATTTAGAAGGGTATCAAGATACCATCGGAAGTATCTTGACATTCTGGTAACGTTGAAATACCTCAAAAAAACACTAAACCAAATAAGAGAATTTTAATATCACCCTATACCAAACACCCTTGTATATATGGAAAAAAGCTAAATATGCTCTCTTCACTTTGCACCCATTTTGGTGATACAAATGGATAAACTGAACGTGAATCTCTATTTTGGAAAAAGAATTTGTCAGCGCGCTTGAAATACTGAAAAACTCAATATTATTTTTTTTTATATATTTGTTATTATATATTTTAAAATATAATATTATATTTATATATTTATGAATAGTGAATGAATTAACTCTTATGATTTAAAAAATATATAAATGTAATATTAAATAACATGAATGGATACTGAAATTGTAGTATCGAATATTCTCCGGATTAGAGATTGTTGGATTCCAACTGGAAGACTACCTCAAGGCTCAAATCTCCGGAGGGAAAAAAACATTCAACTTTTTACCGAATCCTAAAATTCCTCTCTCCAAATGCACAAAAAAATAGCTAAAGACTATGTATACTTTGATCTAAACCGTTTAAAAACAAATAAACGACCAAATTTGTCAAACATAAAAGAATCCGGATCCGACAAAGATCCACTACTAAGATGTATACAATCAGAGATTAAACCAGTAAATTAGAACAAGTACTACACTGCAAGCAGTCTAGTTTGAAGCAATGGTGTACTGTACAAAACTGTTAAACTACAAAGCCCTGGTGTCAGTCACATAATGAAGCAGAAGAACCAAACAATTATTGACGACATAAAAACACCATTACTTACTCCCAGTACATGCACAAAATAATGGAAGTTTCTTATCATTTAATTAAGTTATCAGCCATTCATATTGTCGTAGTACCCAAAAGCAAAAAGACCAGCTCATAAGTCATATCAGATCCGTACCAGAGATCTGCAGACATAAGACCCGTATATTATTTATGATCATACACCATTGTACCACGTCACCTCCATTACTCTAATTGTACAAAGATCCTCTGCAGTTATCAAATAAACGGCATAGAACAGTTCGGCTGATCTGGTTATACTTTTGAACTGTTGAAAACTGAGATTACGGTCGAGATCTAACACCCACACAAAAACGGCAGAGAATCCGAGTCCTCCTATTGCTTGTCTTTCGCACATCTTGTTCATAATGGGGAATTTTCTTCTTGAATTTCCAACCAACAGTTTTCTAATAAAAAAGTTGATTCATGGCAGCATCCTCCTAGGCAACTGTTTTCTTTCTTTTCTCCATCTTCAGGAAACTTCCATATCTCAAAGACCAATAACATGAGGATCACTGTTGCAGTATGTGATACTTGAAGGATGACTGAATAATATAGAATTAAACTGACTGTGCAGTAGAGAGTCTATTGGATCTCAAGATTGTAAAATAAGAAAAAGAAAACAAGACAAAGGAATTTCATAAGAACATACCAGTAGATAGACATGAAGTCGAATCCATTACATTTGATCTGAACGTTGATTATTTTTATATCATAGCTGACTTTTTTTTATCGCTAATACGATAGCTGACTTATACAAAAGAATACGAAAGAATAAGATAAAGTGAAAAAGTATAGAAGACAAAGGAGTTTCATAAGAACATACCTGTAGATAGACATGAGTCAAATACTTTACATTTGATCCGAAAGTTGATTATTTTTATACCATAGCTGACTTATATACAAGTAATACTCTTATTCATCCAAAACACACTATCTGCCTCTATTAACAGGTCTCCCAAACATATCTGTATAACTTTAGATTCGAACTATACAAAACTATCATGTAAAAAGACTCCAGGAAGTCTCCATGGAAGTATCTTCATAACATCTTTATGACCCAAAGCCTATACTTCTTCATATGCAGATATACAAGACAAGGTCCAATCAAACTAGCATCTGAAAGACACTTGCAAAGCTTGAGGTAAGTCTCTAAATTTCCCGGTTCGTGAATTCTTTTTCGAAGTTCTTGTAACACAGCTGCTCTATCCAAGTATTCTGGAAAAAACCCCAAATCAAGCATCTTCATTAGTGTTTGTGCAGCATCATCAAAATGCCCTCCTTTAATGTAACCCCTTAGTAGCCATGATAGGCTCTTCTTCTTACGGATAGAGCTTGTAATCTCAATCCGAGTAAGCAATCGTGCTGTAGCATTCACCTCATTTTGGGACGCACAGATTGCTAGAACTATGTCGTATAGATCCCCATCTGCCTCCTTTCCCACAAGCTTCAATTCCCAGAGTTGCCTTTCTGCCTCAATTCCATGGCCTGCACAAATATACATAGCAAGAAGTCTCTCATGAACTACACCATGGATTGAAGAGCTTCCCTCTTGAATAACCCAATTGGACAGGTGTACTCCATCGGCTAGAAGATCAGACTGATACTTCTCAACAAGCCCAACATTGTCCTCGTCAAGTTCAGCTACCAACCCGTCTCTTGCAAAACCTTTCAGTTTGCGTAAAGCTTTTGCAATTTCATTCAGCTCTTTAACCACTGCAGTCATTGCAATGAGGTAGCTATACACCTCTGGCCTCAAACCAGATTCTCTAATATGAATCACCAACTTCACTGCATCTCTATAGTTACCATCAACCTACATGTATTGATATCTTACATCATGAGAATTGACACCAACTGCCAATTAATCAGCAAGAGCGCTAACAAAATAAAAATCTAATTAAGAGTGAGTTTGTGAATGTTTTGTTTGAAAGCATTTACATGTATTTAAAAACATTGCTTTAAATCGCATTTATTTGACAAATGCTGTTGCTTAAATCATAATTTGGTGTTTAAAAACACTTTTATAAGAAATGCTTATTCGAGTGTTTCCCAAAATGTTTCAAAATATACACATACTCAAATGCTTCACACAGAAATGGATATGGAATAATTTCCAACTAATATAGTGTTATTTCAATATATACAAGTTTTTCTAGTCACAAATACTCCCATAGACAACCTAATTTGTTTAAGAAACCTAACCAGGACCAGCGAAACTAATCGGAAGCAACTTAGCTACAATAAATATTGCTCAAAGTGATTATTAAACAACATAAACAAACAAGATAGCAACAAGTTAAAAATCAATCAACTTCGAAATCAGCAGTTCGATTCGATAAAGATATCGTGTTTTTCCTTTCTACTTTCAGCTTGTGACACTCAGTAAGGACAGAAAAAAAATTCCAAATCACATATTAGATGCGTACCATCATCTTCCATGCAAGATAACCAGTTGGCCCACCTTTATGCCCATTCCCGTCATCCTCTGTGAAGGCGATCCCACGTCCCAATATCTCTTTCACAAAAAAAATCGCTTTATCCTTCTCACCCATCTCCCAATACAAAGAGATCACTTTCTCTATCATGCTAAAACGAGGCTTTAAACCCACACAATCCATATCAACAAGAAGGTCAACCACATCCTCAACTTCATGATCCCCCTCAACCAATTTCTTAAGCCAGCTACACATAATCGAGACCATAAGCTCCATCGTATCATTATCAACACGATTCTCCTTACGAAGCCACTCGAAAACCTCGAGCGCACACCAAGAATCCCTCCCTTCTTGAGAAAAGTACACAAGCACGAGCTGCAATTCCCTGGCTGAGAGACGATCATTCATTTCCTCAAGAATATCCGATGGCTCCCTCGTCATTCGTTCTAATTCCTCAATTGCCTCAAAAAATCCATCACTCATTTCATCCTCATCATCGCTCGTAACGAATTGGTCCATTTCAACGGATTTAAATAACCTAAAATCCCGAAATTTGCTAGCTCTTGAAAGGGAAAAAGTTGGATTTTGGTGGTTGCAGGTAATAGAAGGAATACTGAAGCTAAATATTGCTGGAAAACGCCGATACAATTGAGGAGAGAAACTTCTACAGCTTTGAAGTGAGAAAGAAGAAGAATATGCAAAACCCAATTCGGTCAACGAAGTAAACCCCGGCGCAGAAGCCATCTGTTCACTCAAATTCAAAATATCGAACTCACTAATTGCTCACCCTGCGTTTGGTTTAAGAAAACTGAGGAGAACTAAAGAAAACTAGAAACTTCGACCACTGCCTCTGAAGTACATCAACCGAGTCCAATAAGGAATTAGATGTTAGATCAAGTTGAGAGAAATAAAGCTTGAACCAAAAACCGAAACGTAATTTTCCTTCTCGTTTTCCTTTCCCGTTTCAATTTCTCAGCAACCAGACATGACCTCGAGGATATGAAGAAGAAAATCAACGGAGAGGTGTAAGAGAAAATGAAAGAAACCCCTTAAACGGGGAGCGGTAGGGAGGCTTATCAATTTGTTGTAAACGAAAATCAAAGGATTAGGATTCAACGGTGGTAGCGGTGGTGAAGGAAGTGTTAATAGTGAGTGGTGGTGTGCCAATGGCAGTACTTTGCCGCCACTGCAAGATAAAGGCCTCTAACGGAGACGTGTTCTAATAGAGACTACCAAACGAATCTAGCTCCAACATGTTTTCTGTAATTTACGTTATTGCCCTTGATAAATACCAGTTTTGTTTGTTTCACGGTCACCTGGAATTTTTTGTTAGTATTACATGGAACCACATCATAGGTGCAATATGCAAATGCATTGACAAAAGCATAACCGGAAAAGAAATAAAACCGTCTCCTTGTTAGTGAACAATATTTGCATCCTAAAAGAATTGAATAAGTTATATGAACTCATTTATAAATAAATATTTAAAATATTTTAATGAACATAAAAATATTAATCTATAAATGAATGATAAATTATTTTATGATTTAAAACTTGATCAATAAAGAATTATTTATATGAATTATCATTTCTCTATCTCATTCATATAATTCTCATTCCATTATTAGTTCACATATTTATTCTCTCTATATATCATCTCATCTTATTCATATTCATTTTCATTTTCATTAGCATTTCCAGTGCGGGAGATTCTATGGTATCATTACGATCCCAAACCATAAATGTGTTGGGGGTTATGCCCTCAAAAAATGCTTATCGACATTTTGATATGAAATTTAAAGAGGATTACATTTTTCTTATAATTTTTCTTTTAAATTATTGTTGAATAATTTATATAAATATTTAAAAATTTCATATTTATTAATGAAACTATGATCTTGTATTAGTACGAGAGGATTAAGATCATAGATGATGAATAAAATTGTCAGCAATATATTAAACTATGACATCTTTAATGAACGGTTGCTAGTACAATTCACTAAACATTATGAATGCGTGTGATCTAGATCCAGATAATTGATATGGATAGACATCATATTGAATGTACTTTATATAATAAGATTATATATGACATAACCGATGTGAATTAGTATATTTATTAACGTGTTATTTATCATAAAAATTTAATACACATCAATTCGATGATCATATATAGATCAGTCTGAATCTTGAGTAGTCATGAACTCATATGCATGTCTACTAGATCTTTTGATTCACTCGTTAATGTCTGTTTGTTAATCAGACTAGTGATTTTTATTTTGGAGATTCAGTGATGTGGTTGGCTGGTGACATGATCTTACAAGATTTAGAATCTAAGCTTTCTTAACGAATCGTATATTGGTTTTCTTAAGTGTTAATTCTGAAACTGAATGGTTATTAAGTTCAAATTTATAATAAGATTATAAATTAGTCATTCACTAGTAGACTATGATACTTAAGGATCAAGAGGTAATTCGAATGATAAAACAGTAATTTTGATCAATTCTAATTTATGAACCAATGATTGAAGGACATAACTAAATGAAATGATTATGTCAGTGGACTACATGAGAATACTCTGTAAATACATTCTATAATCTCTAAGAGTGCAATTCCATATTTATAGTGGAGTAATAATGAAATTAATAGATAAGATTATTTGATTAAAGAGTTTAGTTAATAATTTGATTTATTGGAGCTTAGGATTATAGGTCCATGGTCTCCAAGTCACCTCTATACTATGTTGTCTAGGGTGTGAATATTTCAGGACATGAGAAAACGACTGACTTATACAAGATTTTTATTCGGCGGCAAGTACATAATTATGAGATAATTATGTGTGATTAATTAATTAAGAATTAACTAAATTGAATTATTTATATATTTAAATATAATTTTTGGAAGTTATGTATATAATTATCATTTTTTTTAATTGTCAATAAGTGAGACAGAATATCTAATTTGTGAAATTAGATAATTAAATTATTGTTATTATTATATAATTTAAATCAACTAAATCTGTTATTTGTGAAATAACAAATAAGTTAATTGATAAAAATAATCAGATATGTTAATTTTGAATTAACTGATACCTAGATAAGTATTTGATTAAAATAAATATTTAATTCATAGTAATTGCCGCGTGTCAATCATTGATAGAGTATTAGAAATTGACATGAACTACTGTGGTGTCACGTGACAATACAGTAGTGAGTGTGCAATACTGTAGTGTGACATGACACTACAGTGGTGCCGGGAGGCACTGTGTTAGCTCACGGCACACTGCAGTGTCATGTGACACTGTAGTTATACACAATTGCAGTCGATCCCACTACAATTGGTAATTTTATAATTAAATATTATTTTAGTTTATCCCTAAAAATCTTATACGTCATTATCTAGAATAGATACAGATATTATTCTAATGGCATTGGTAGTTGAAAGAAGAGGAGGGAATAAGTTATTAGATCATTAGTTCGTCAATCAAGAATTGAATTTAGAACACGATTGATGTTAGAGAAATTTTTTTATGTAATTAAAATGTTAATCAAATATCTAAAAGAATAATCATCACGTTCTTTTAGAAAATCATCTCACTAAAGTCTTTCTCAATAAATATTTAGATCTCATGTGTTGAGAAAATCTAGAGACAGAAAAAGCGTCTTGTAATATTCTACGTGCCCACACATGTTCTAGTGCGTTGAGAATTGACTTGAAATATCTTGGTGTAGATCTAGGAGTCTACTGATTGTTGAAACGATTTTGTGAGAATGAATTATCAATCAGTTTTTACAATGACACTTGATATAGTCTACAAGACATATATGATTTCTAACATTGTATGTTGTAAATTTAACTTATAAACATATAATGGATTCTGATTTATTGAAAAAAACTTTTTAATAAAAGTTTTATTTTGTTATCGTGACATTGCGTAAATTTTATTTTATTAAAAGATTCAATTTTTATTAAAAGTTTTTTTTTAAAAGACCTCGCGCCTCCACATTTCCGCCGCTCACGCACCGCGATGACCAGCAAAATACACCTTATTTTAGGTTAATTCTCACCAAAATAAGGTACATGCAACATAAATAATGCACACATTTTGAGGTACATACGATCCAAATGACGTACATCATTAAGGATAACATGATGGATTACTCTTGTACTAGACTTCACCGATATCATATATTTTCCCCTCATTTCACATAATTTTTGATAATATGACATGGTTTATATATATTTCAGTCATTCAATTCGATTAAAAAACATAAGTATAAAGAATTGAAATGAAAATTTACTTTTCTAATTTTATCAAACTGAACTGAATTGTATATATATAAAGAACCGACTGAACTGACTTAATTTAGTTTGGTTTAGTACATTTTAATAACCCTAGTTCAATTGACAGATTTATCTGTGATAGAGTTGAAGAATATAATAGAAACAAGAAAGATCAAGATAATGTGGCTCTAGAAGTCAATCCACACACTATTGTGATTGAATCAAGCAGATCTTCTAGAACTATTAGAGCACCACAAAATTATTTCCCTTTTTTATATTACAGTTTGTTAACTAACAACGATGAACAAGAGAGTTATTTAGGAAATTATACAAATAGATCAATCAATCAATCAAGTGAAAGCTAGCCATAAGGAATGAGATAGCCTCACCAATGTTCAATCAATACATAGCAGTTGAGGGAGCTACCTAAATGTAAGAAATCATTACAAAAAAAAGGGTTTACCTGGTTAAAGGAGTACATAATGGCAGCAAACGATAAAAGCAAGACCTGTTGTAAAGGGTTTCAACAAAAAGAAGGAATTGGCTAAACCAAAATTTTCTCTTTAGTGGTCAAGTCAACCATAATCAAAATAGTGCTTGGATTAGTGGCAAAGGAATACTTGCACTTAGAGCAGTTAGATGTAAAAACAACTTTCCTTCGTATATGGTGATTTGAGGTACACATTTACATATAAAAGCCATGGGTTTCGAAGACTAGAGCAAGAATACGATTGCTTGCAAACTTTAAAAAAAAAAGCATGTCTGGTCTAAAATAGGCTCTAAAACAGTGGTACAAAGTTTGATAGGTTTATATGTAGTAATGGTTTCTTGAGATTCCATTGTTGTTGTAAGACCCTCGTTGGTGCCAATAATCTCAATATTACACGTGCTCTCCTCGTACGATAAGATATCTTCAAAACACAAATAAAGAACTCAAAGAACGAGGGGAATCAGAGGGTGGTTTCCTCGCCTAAGTCATTCACCTGGTATAATTTTGGCAGAGTTTTCCTAAGCAGGAAATTGCTTACTTCTTATTGATTGGGAGGGGGGTCTTTATACCTGAAGTCCTTCGAGAGGAATCATGCAGGAGAAGATTAAGTGATGCGATGCATGATCCTGATTGGATGGGTGGAAGGCAGTATTTAATGCATTTGTCTCCCGTTGGCATAAAGGGATGTTTATTAAATGCTGATGTATTTTCGGTCAAGTTGAATGTGGGTGAAATGACTGAATGGGGGCTGATTTGACACATTATCATACCGATTAGACATGTTTGGTGTTTGAGCCAAATAGAAGGACACCACGTGAAATTTTACTTTCGCCAATCAATGATGATGCTGACGCAGAGAGTCAGCTGAGCTTCTTTCGCGGGCCTCATTCTTGTAGCTCTTCGCCTGCTTTAATCGATGTAACCCGAGCTACCTGGAGACTACTAGGTCAGCCTTCTCCTTTTGAGTGATCGAGCCCTAACGCATTTTCCTAATGTGAACCTCTCAATATAACATGACATGTGGCGCCACGTTACTAGTAGTCAGAAAAATGCTCAAAACATTTGCCCATAGATGAAGATTTGGTTGAGATCCTATCCACCCAGTTCTGAAGACTTCTATATTCAGATTCCTTGCCTGAACTAGCTGCGTATAGTGAAATGCCAAGAACTTTGTTTATCTCGAACACACCACATTTGTGTTTGAATTCCGTTCTACTAGGAGGCCTACAGTTAGTCAAATTAATCGCCTGGCGTCCCCTTGTCCTGCCTTGTCTGCGCAAGTGCGCACCATCATCTTTATTGAGATTCAAACTTAGCCATTCCTTGGGAGTAGTGACTATTATGGCGGTGGGCGCGTGAAAAGGAGGGTGAGGATCGCGAGGCTTGATTTATTGATGCATCACCTCATTTCTGGGAAGGCGTGAGTGACGTTTGGTTTCCCGAGCCTGTCTGATTTCTTGGGGCGCGAGGTTTCCTCAATGGTCCCAATCTATCTCCATTTTCAGATTTACAATTTCCCTAGCTTTTACAAGGTGCCTCCTGGAAAAATCAATAGACATACTAAATGCTTGATTTATTTAGTGTAGAAGGTCGGAGGGACATATAACCTAGGACAAGTGTAACGCGACGATGTAGATTGAGTTCTCTTTTGGCTCGACTCGGTGAGAGCATTAGACCAAGTCATTGTGATCTTAAACTTTCAGTCAAAATATGACCAAAGCAAAGGCCTAGACGTCCTGATCCCTTAAGACTTTAAAGAGTTAATGAAATCTATAGAAACCCTACAACGGTCGGTCCAGATGTTGGGGGAGGGTGTCACTTTTACCTTTAGGTCAACTTGAGTAGGGAGTTCGTCCCCCGCTGGGGGGGGGGTTACTGTAACTTCTTCTTTTCTTCTATTTGTAATCTTTCCTTATCATTAATAAGAATGAGTTTTCTTCAATAGCTCTGACTCTTTTCTTGCTTCGGTTCTGCTCTTGTTTATTTCCTCTTTGTTATAACCTTTATATTAGCATAAAATTGGTCATCGGCCCTGATCTTGAATGAACTTTAAGTAATGAACATGCTTCTTTAAGTAATTGATCCTTAAAGTAAATGAAGCTTCACTTCCACCGAGCTTTATCTTATCCTATATGAAACTTTTAATCTTTTCTTCATTCTTCCTACTCCATCACTTTCGATTATTACCCTTACTGCTTCATTCCTAGTGGGTTACCCCATTTGAATGAGGTCGGGTCGTACAGTCTTGTCGTAACCTCAAGAATTGTTTTGGGTGTTTCCCCATGTGAAGGTCTGTTCAGGCAGACCTGCTTCAAGCTAAAGGGATTTTGCTTTTCGCTTGGCAAGCTAGAGTGCAAGCCATACATCTTCTTTTCCTTTTGGCATCCAGCCAGGCGTTCTTGCTTTGGCTAGAGCCTATTTTCCCGTCTAGCATGCTAGAGTGCAAGACAAACTTCTCTTTTTCCTTTTGGCAACTAGCTAGGTGTTTTAGCTCTAGCTAGAGCCTCTTTTCTGACCTGGCGAGCTAGAGTGTAAGCAAGACTTTTATTTTTTTCTTTTGGCATCTAGCCAGGAGTTCCTACCCTAGTTAGAGCCTTTTTTCCCTACGGGCGAGCTAGAGTACAAACTAGACTTCTCTTTTTTCTTTTGGCATCTAGTCAGTCGTTCATGCTATGGCTAGAGTCTTGTTCCCATCTAGCAAGCTAGAGTGTAAACTAGACTAAACTTTTCCTTTTGGCACCTAGCTAGGCATTTCTGCTCTAGCTAGAGCCTTTTTCCCATTTGACGAGCTAGAGTGCAAGCGAAACTTCTCTTTTTTTTTCTTTTGGCATCTAGCTAGACGTTTCTACTCTGGAAATAGCCTTTTTCCTGTCTAGCGAGCTAAAGTGTAAGTCAAACTTCACTTTTTCCTTTTAGAATCTAGCCAGAGGTTCCAGCTCTGGCTAGAGCCTCTTTCCCATCTGGCGAGCTATAATCCAAGCCATACTTCACTTTTTCCTTATGGCGTCTAGCCAGGCGTTCCTACTCTGGCTAGAGCCCCTTTTCCGTCTGGCGAGCTAGAGTGCAAGCTTGACTTTGCCTTTTCCTTTTGACATCTAGCAAGGCGTTCTTGCTCTGGCTAGAGCCTCACTCTTATCTAGTGAGCTAGAATGCAAGTCAAACTTTACTTTTTCCTTTTGGCATCTAGCCAGGTGTTCCTGCTCTGGCAATAGCCTCTTTCTCGTCTAGAGAGATAAAGTGCAAATTTGACTTCTCTTTTTCCTTTGGGCATCTAGCCAGGCTTTCCTGCTCTAGCTAGAACCTCTTTCCCATCTGACAAGTTAGAGTGGAAGCCAGATTTCACTTTTTCCTTTTGGCATCTAGCCAAGTGTTATTTCTTTGTCTAGAGCCTCTTTTCCCACCTAGTGAGCTGAAGTGCAAGCCATACTTTACTTTTTCCCTTTTGGTATCTAGCCAGGCATTCCTACTCTGGCTATAGCCTTTTTCCCGTCTGGTAAGCTAGAATGCAAGCCAGACTTCACTTTTTTCCTTTGTCATACTTCATGGAAGAATCAACATTTTATTTGATAAATGATGCTCAGTTTACACGATTTTCTTCTCCCCATTCTTTTCTTTCTCTTTCTTTTTGTTGTTTTTGGAGGGTACGTCCTATCAGGGTTCACCGCACCTCGATGTCGACTATTAGAGGGAAGATTACTCCCTCTGCTTTAGTTTGGAGCGGCCGAGGGGGAGCGTTGAAGACCAAATGGTGTCCTACCTCCCGAGTTGTCATCTTTCTTTTCCTTTTGGGGTCTGATGTGCTGGGTTCCTTAAGGATCATCTTTGTTTTCTCGGACGGACCTTGTGAGCTCCTCTTTCTACTTACGAATAAGCATTGACCCGACTTGAACTATCCTCTCCAGGGACTCTAGTGAGATAACAACTGATTCCATCGATTCTTCAAATTCTCCCCTAATCTTCTCTTTAGGTGGTTCGCCGATCATGGCCTTTCCCTCGTTATCCTTATGTTGATGCTTAATAATAGCATGCTCATGTGTCCCACCTTGAGAAACTTCATCTCCTTGGCAAAGCTTATGTAAGAAGTCTTGCGACTATTCTCTTGTCTTTTGATTGGTTTTAAGAAATGTGTCATTAAATGAGACTTGACCTGGTCTACCTTTTCCTTCTTTACTCGAGGGGTGACTCGAGAGCTGAGGACTACATTCGCTTAGGTTCATGAAACGTGGAACAAATATACAACTCATAAGAAAATTCCCATTACCCATTACAAAGAACCTTTTGGGAAATAAGATCAGTACTTGAACTCATTCTTCCAATTGCTAAGAATATGTAGTTTGAAAAAAAATCTTATGCAAGCCTCTGTATTTCAGCTGGGAGTGATACCAAACCTAGTTATCTACCTATTGTGATTTTTATTCGCATCACAGCTTTGCAAAATTGTTGGTGGCCAAAGGTACACCACATGGATGAATAATGTGGCGTCTTTCTTCGGAACCCTTCTCATTACACAGTTCCTTTTTTGCATTCTTTTTATGATTCCGACCACTCGAAGCCTAGTTTCACTTTGGTCTTGATTTCCCCAAGAGGCCCCAGTTTCTCCAGTTTACACAATTTTCTTCTCCCCATTCTTTTCTTTCTCTTTCTTTTTGTTGTTTTTGGAGGGTATGGCCTATGAGGGTTCACCGCACCTCGATGTCGACTATTAGAGGGAATATTACTCCCTCTGCTTTAGTTTGGAGCGGCCGAGGGGGAGCGTTGAAGACCAAAGAGTGTCCTACGTCCCGAGTTGTCGTCTTTCTTTTCCTTTTGGGGTTTGATGTGCTGGGTTCCTTAAGGATCATCTTTGTTTTCTCGGACGGACCTTGTGAGCTCCTCTTTCTACTTACGAATAAGCATTGACCCGACTTGAACTATCCTCTCCAGGGACTCTAGTGAGATAACAACTGATTCCATCGATTCTTCAAATTCTCCCCTAATCTTCTCTTTAGGTGGTTCGCCGATCATGGCCTTTCCCTCGTTATCCTTATGTTGATGCTTAATAATAGCATGCTCATGTGTCCCACCTTGAGAAACTTCATCTCCTTGGCAAAGCTTATGTAAGAAGTCTTGCGACTATTCTCTTGTCTTTTGATTGGTTTTAAGAAATGTGTCATTAAATGAGACTTGACCTGGTCTACCTTTTCCTTCTTTACTCGAGGGGGGACTCGAGAGCTGAGGACTAC
The DNA here is from genome assembly GCA_003255025.1 of Datisca glomerata. Classification (NCBI taxonomy): domain Eukaryota; kingdom Viridiplantae; phylum Streptophyta; class Magnoliopsida; order Cucurbitales; family Datiscaceae; genus Datisca; species Datisca glomerata. The sequence goes on from QANY01002375.1 coordinate 1,779,412, forward strand.
ATTAGCTTAGGTTCATGAAACGTGGAACATATATACAACTCATAAGAAAATTCCCATTACCCATTACAGAGAACCTTTTGGGAAATAAGATCAGTACTTGAACTCATTCTTCCAAATGCTAAGAATGTGTAGTTTGAAAAAAAATCTTATGCAAGCCTCTGTATTTCAGCTGGGAGTGATACCAAACCTATTTATCTACCTATTGTGATTTTTATTCGCATCACAGCTTTGCAAAATTGTTGGTGGCCAAAGGTACACCACAGGGATGAATAATGTGGTGTCTTTCTTCGGAACCCTTCTCATTACACAGTTCCTTTTTTGCATTTTTTTTATGATTCCGACCACTCGAAGCCTGGTTTCACTTTGGTCTTGATTTCCCAAGAGGCCCCAGTTTCTCCAGATCGAGGGCCTTATTTCCCTTTCCCAGATGGTCTTCCTCGTTTTCTCTCCAGACACGAGATAACTTTGATGACGATTCTATACTGTAGGGGAGTCATTTCTGTAGGCGGCGGGGAGGGTCCTTGTGTGTAAGAGGCCGCGACGATTTGAGTGAGGGCTAGCATGTCCTTCCCCACTCTCCTGGCCAGTTTAGAGAGCGAGGCTACTGTATCCTCCTTTTTTCACTGTGTGATCGCCACAATGTTAAGGAATTCCTCTCTCACTGAAGAGAATGGTGGATCCCCCCTCACATCATGGACTTTGCCAGATTGGGATGAAGATGACGGGCTCAATGTTTTCTTCATGGATGAGAAAGAAGTCTTAAGTATCTTGGAAAGAGGAATGTTTTTTTATGTTATTCCCATAGATGAAGTCAATTATTGGTGCCGATAATCTCAACCGTACACATGCTCTCCTCGCACGACTAGAAATATGTAAAACACAAATAAAGAACCCAAAGAACGAGAGGAATCGAGTGGGTGATTTTCTCACCCCAAGGGCCTTCGATGCCTAAGTCAGTCACCTGGTAGAATATCGACAGAAGTTTCTACGTCTTCCTGATTTGGAGGGGGGTCCTTATACGTGAAGTCCGTCAGGAGGAATCATGTAAGAGAATATTAAGTGATGCGGTGCATGATCCTGATTGGATGGGTGAAAGGCAGTGTTTAATACCTTTATCTTCTGAGATGACATAAAGGGATGTTTATTAAATGCTGATGTATCTCCGGTCAAGTTGAATGTGGGTGAAGTGACATAATGAAGGGTGATTTGATGCATCATCATAACGATTGGACCTATTGGGTGTTTGTACCAAATAGGAGGACACCATGTGGAATTTTACTTTCAGCGATCAATGATGATGCTGACGCAGGGAGTCAACTGAGCTTCTTTCGCGGGTCTCATTCTTCCAGCTCTTCGCTTACTCTAGTCAATGTAACCTGAGCTACATGGTGACTGACCAGGCTAGGTCCCCATTTTACTTCAGAGAATGCCTATAACAAACCCTATTCTTCGGCCAACACTAAGGTTAGAGTGGTTAATAATTCAATCACATATGTGTTTTTTAAGTATACCCATATATAAACTATGTAGCATGTGACACATAGGATTTCTAAAATTTTAACATTTAATTTTTATGATTTAAGAAACTTACTCTTTAATTTCTAGATTTAAGACCTAAAATTTTAGGAAAGTATTAAAAGTGGGCCAATAAATTTATAATTTAGAAATAAGGGTCTTTTCTGAACTTTTGAAAGTAGTGTTTAGGGAAACAAATTGAATCGTCTCTCTTATTTTTTCCCCTCCCATGCCTTTTTTTAATTACTGTTGTTTGTGCATTTTTCCTTGTTTAGGCAGATGACAATTGTAAGGAAGAACCTTAATGTGTTATATTTTCCCCCATGTTATGAATATCGTATTTAAATGTTTTATATGCACAAGGTGTAGCATTTTTGGTATTATTCTATGTCATTATTATCAAAGGGAGAAATAATTTTTATTTGGGTTAATTATAGTATGCCATTATTACTCTAAAGGACGAATAATATTAAATTAGGGTTTATTTCACTCTTTTTGCCTTGTTTGGCCGACCCCCTCTTCACCCCATTGATAAACTTTTTGCTTTCCTAAACCAAGAGATTGATATGTAACATTGAAGGGTTTAAGGAAGTTCCTTTTATGATTTGTGTGATAAATTAAGACACTTCTCTCTTTCCCCCATTATCACAAATCCCTCTCTCTCCCTCTCTTTCATGAACGCGCGCGCACACACACACACACTCTATCTCACTCTCTCTCACTCTCTTTCTCTCTCTCTCACCCACTAAAAACCCTAGTTACTAAGGAAGGAGAAGCTTTGATCGACAATGGTTGTGGAAAAAGTCTTAGGATCATTTTATTTCAGACCATGCTAATGGGTAAATTTGAGTTGTCATCTCTTAGAGTATCTCTTATAGTCTTGGAAATTTCAGAATTTTTCGACATGTTTTTAATACTGAAACCTTTTTTCAAACGTATTGCTTTACCTGGAAAACAGTTTTCTATGTCAGTTTTGTTTCGCATCTTGACAATCTAAATGATATTGGATTTTTTATGAAATTAAATATGTTAAACTCTGAAGTATCATAGTACAGTAAGTAATAAATTTAGATTTTTAGGAAATCCTAAGATAGGTTGTGGTTTTACCTGAGTTTGCTCTATAATGTTAGTTTTTAAATTTATAACAAGTCAATTCTCAGAAGTATAGTGTTATCTATTACAAGAGATTCGATTATGTAATTTCTTTACCAGACGATCAGGTAAATGAAACCTTACATACGCAACCTTATGTTTTTCTGTGCCTAAAGTCTTAGAACAAAACCTTCATTGCTTTCCCCGTGATGGTTGCTATTTGGTGATGTTATCCATGTGTTGTTGTACTTTATTCTGTGATGATATTGTGATGTACGATTATGAAAGTTTAAAAGGATATAAGTTATAAGATAATAAATATAATCATATGATAATGTAATGTAAAACACTATATGCCGTTAGAGTCACATACCCACAAACTTTGTACTTTTTACCTTATCCATAAGGAAAAGTCTATGTTTTACCTTGTCCTTTGGGAGAGGGTATGTGTATATGCTCTGGCTAGTCTTGTGGGAAGAAATTTTGCAACCGGTTCCACATTATTGAAGGTGCGAAGTGGTACGCATGAGAAATGTCGTTTGTACGTACCCTACAAGCTAACAACTTGCTGATGGGTAATTCTATTCTTTTTTAGATATGGTGGTGAGCTCTAATAGATGTTGGATAACAAACTCTATAAGAAAGATAAGAATGTTCTTCATGAATGATAAGTAATACATGTGTTACTATGTAAGAAAGATAGGAACATTCTGAATGAATGATAAGTACTACACGTGTTACTATGTAATAAAGATAAGAATGTTCTGAATGAATGATAAGTACTACATGTAATACTCTGTAAGAAATAATGATATGTACATATGTGATTGTCATTGTAGTGATGTTATGTATATGATTTTTCTTACTGAGTATATTTTTATACTCACTCCATTTTATTCTAAATTTTTTAGATAAGCGTTCATTACGGATGAACTCTAGAGTCTCTTGCATGAGATTAAAGTCGAAAAGTTATTTTTTGGAAACATTAGAAGCTTTATTGCTTCATTAAAGTTTCAAACACTTTTATTATTAATGTTTCGTTAGACAATTGATGTCACAATCTTTTATTGTTGCTAAATGATAATTTAAATAAATAAAACTATGTTTTAATATTAATTTCACTCTTGATTAGTTTTAAAAAAACTGGCTTAGCTTCGGCAAGCTTGTACATTAAATATTAAAGGAAACCTTAGTTAAACTTTTAGGCAGTTATAGTTGGTATCAGAGTGAAAACAGATCTATAGACAAATGTTTTTATTAAATAGTATTATGAAATTCTTGAATCGATAGACAATATGATTTTATGGAAATTATTCTTAATTTTAAGAGTCTGTGCCAAAATTTAAGATTGTGATGTGTTTTTGTCTAGGATAGAGCAATAAATTATTGATATGTATATTCTAAATGAATTGTGCGGTCATCTTAGAAATGAACCATAGGAATGATTTTTGATCAACTATTGAAGATGACGAAATTTCAGATGCGGAATCAAATTTCTCTCCTCTTCCTACAAGATTTACAAGAAGGATGTTATTGGCCTTGAATCATTGGCATTCAAATTATTGTACAGAATCCACATTTTGTTAGGAGAGGAGCATATAATTGTGTTTCACACCGAAAGTAAGGAGGCAAATTCCTCTGATAGCAAGAGATATCCTTCGTGAGGTGTGAATTTGATGTTTTCTAGCTAGACATAAGGACGATGGGGTTAAATCGGTTGGGTCTAATGATAAAGAAGTTAACCAACTCTCATGTTTAGCTCCTAAGCCTTCATAAGTTGAAATTTAGGCGTCTATTGTTGGGGACTACACATCTGGTTATCCCTAGAGCCCCAGCTCCAAAAGGAAATCCAGAAGAAGACCTAGATGAAAGTTCTCATTGAGTAGTGTGGCTCATAGGAATAGTCTTGAATATGAATTCTTTGAATTATTTTTTCTTAGAAAGAGTAATTCAGTTAGTCTTGTCTAGTGCGTAACCTTTACAGGCAAGTGTGTAGACCACTCCAGTTAAGGCTATAGAAGCATGTTTTGCTGTAGTAAAACCTAGCATTTCTTGAAGAATTACCCTGAGATGAAGGACAAACTTGACGATTAGAGGCATGGAAACATGTCTAGAGTGCAAGGGAAGGTTTATGCAGTGATTAAGGCTGATATAGAAGATGCTTCTAATGTGGTGTCAGACATAATTCTAATTCATAGAGTAGCCGCCTTTGTGTTGTTTGATTCTAGCTCTACGTGTTCCTTTATATTTGTTAAGTTTATCAAGAGTTTGAATGTGGATATAGTACCTATTGAGCTTGAGCTTCCATTAATGGCATTTTATTTATAGACAAGGCCATCAAATCTTGTTCTGTAGCGATTGCTGATAGAATGTTAGAAGCTACTCTCACATTATTGGATATGTGTGATTTTTATGTTACTTTTGGCATGGATTGGCTAGCTATCAACAACACCAATATCATATGTCATGAGCGGGAGGTGTTGTTTAACCCTGTAGGTAAATCAAGTTTTTCCCCTCCCAAACATTTGATTAATAATGGTTGTTGGGATTATTTAGCTAGCGTGTTTGAGATATGGAAGTTGGAGTTAGAACTAGATGATGTGAATGTAGTTAAAGATTTTTCAGAAGTTTTTCCTGAGATGCTACCAGGAGTCCCGCCTGTTAGAAAAGTAGAGTTCAACATCGAACTAATTCCTGGAGCAACCCTATATTTAAGTTCACATACTGTATAGCACCTGCAGAGATCAATGAGCTTAAGGAATAACTTCAAGAATTATTGGACAAGGGATTTGTTTCAGCCAAAAACCTCAACAACATTCTTCATATTGTGTTCCCTCTAGGTGAGCTCCTTGTATCTTCAATGTCTACGAAAACACAAACAAAGAACTCTAAGACGAAGAGAACCGTGGGTGGTTTACTCATCGAAGAGCCTCCGATGTCGAAGTCAGTATTTTATTGATATTTTGGCATAATTTTCTTAGGGGAGAGAAGGAATACCCCTTCCATTTATTGATAAATATATTTATACCTGAGTCTTCAGGTCAGAGGAAGCGTGTCGAAGAAGCCACTCAGAGGCATGGTGAGGAAGCCTCACAAGCCACGATGCTTGTCTCTGGTTGGATAAAAGGGAGGCAATCTTGACATAAAGCATTCAACATTAAATCTTGAAATGATTGGATAGAGGCTATCCTGACATCCTATTATGGTGATTAGACCTATTGAGTGCTACACTCAGTGAATAATGATGTCCTTATGCTTGTGGTTATGCAAGCTCTCTTCATGCACTCCATCCTTGCTCTTACATATGCTTAGGTTTGTTGAAGAGTATCATTGGTATTGACCAGGTGAGGTCAGTTCTTTTCCTTCAAAATTTCTTTCATTCCAAATGCGGCATAACATGTGTCGTTGGATCATTGATGTCTGGAAAAGTGCCTATAACAAGTTTTATTCACACCCGTGTATCACCTTGGCGACCACCCATCCTCTTTGTAATGAAAAATGATGGATCCTAGAGGCTCTGCCTCGAATAGAGAATTTATTTTATCAACTCTAAGGAGTATGTGTATTTTCCAAAATCAACTTGCGATCTGGGTATCATCAACTGGGAGTGAAGAAGAAGGCTATACCAAAAACTGCCTTTCGTACTTGATATGGACATTATGTGTTTATGGTCATGTCTTTTTGGTTGACCAATGCCCCTACTGCATTTGTGGACTTGATGAACTCGGTTTTTTGAGATTTCTAGGATCAGTTCTTCATTGGTTTCTTAGATAATATCCTAATTTACTCTAAGTTTTGAGGAGAACATGAAGAACATCTCAAAACTATACTTCAAATTTAAAAGACCAGAAGTTGTATGTCAAGTTTATTAAGTGCGAGTTTTGGTTATCTAAGATTACCTTTTTGGTACATGCGATTTCGAAGGAGGGTACATCTGTTGATCCAGCAAAGATAGAAGTTGTAATGAACTGGAATCGCCTAACAAATATTAAGGAGATTAGTAGTTTCTTGGGATTGGCAAGCTTCTATCGAAGATTTGTGAAGGGGTCATCTAAGATTTATGCGCCATTAACTAAGTTAACAAGGAAGAATCCCTGGGATCTATATTCAGAAGTGTGCAAAAAGAGTTTCCAGGAAGTCAAACAAAGGTTGGTGTCAATCCCACTCCTTACTGTTGTTGGGCATAGTGCCTCAAAGCATGTGTAACGACATTTTTAATTTAAAAATTAATAAAAGTGTATTTTTCTTATAATTGTATTATCTGAATTATTATTGAATAATTGATATAAGTATCTGAAAATTTTGCATTCATTAATGAGACTATGATCTTGTATTAGTACAAGATGATTAAGATAATAGATAATGAATAAAATAGTCCACAACGTATTAAAATATAAATTTTTTAATGAATGGTTGCTAGTACGGTTCGCTAAGCATTTTGAATGCATGTGAACTAGATTCAGATTTGTGATGTGGATAGAAATTTTAGTGAATACACTTTATATGATTAGATTATATAGGACATGACCGACCAGATGATTATATATAGATAAGTCTTGTTTGTAAAATAGTGTATCTTTTGATTCATTCGTTAAGTCTTGTTTGTAAAATAGGCTAGTAAGTTTTGTTTTAGAGATTTAGTGACATGGATGGCTGGGAACACGATCTTACAAGATTTGAAATCCAAGCTTTCCTGATGGATCGTATATTGGTTCCTTTAAGTGTTAATTTTGGGACTGAATGAGTATTGGTCTCAAATGTATAATACAGTTATAAATTAATCTTTCATTAGTGATTTAATGGTACTTAAGGATCGAGAGATAATTAGAAGGGTAAAATGGTAATTTTGATAAGCTCTAAATCAAGAATGGACGGCAGAACTACATGAAACGATTATTTCAATGGATTACACGAGATTATTCTGTAAAGAGTTTAATTAATAATCTGATTTATTGAAACTTAAAATTATGGATCTATAATCCCAAAGTCGCCTCTGTACTACACAGTTTAGGGTGTGAATGTTTTAAGGCATAAAAAAAGGACTAGCTTGTAAAAAGAATCAAGTTTTTAGGGTAAATATATAATTATGTGTTATTAATTAATTAAATTAACTATTATAATTTTCTGAAACTATAATTAATTAACTATATATCGATTAGTTATGAAATAATCGATGATGATACATTATATTATATTTATGAAATTAAATAATATTAAATTATTAAAAGATAATAATTTAAATTTGAATCAACTAATTTATTAATTCTGAATTAACAGATAAGTTAGTTGATATGTATTATAAGATTAGTTAATTTTGAATTAACTGATATTTAGATATTTATTTGATTAAATAATAAATTTGAAAAAATTACTATGTGGCATATCAGATAGCCACACGCCAATCACTGATTTTAAATCATGGATTGACGTGACATATTGTAGTTGTGCGCAGACTGCAGTGGGTCCCAGTGCTATGGCACATTGTTGTAATTAATTTATTATTTGAAAAGCCTAAACCCAATGAGCCTTGACCTAGAATATAAATAGATAATATTCTCTATTGGCCTCATAATCAATAAATCAATCAATTAATCAAAACTCTATGAATTCTCTAATTCTTTCTTAGAGTTTTGTCTCAAAAGTCATTCTCCAAATCTTCAGATCTCATGTGTTGAGTACATCTAGAGATAGAAATTTGTTCTTGATTCATTCTACATGCTCATACAAGCCCTAGTGTATTTGATGATTGATTTGGAAGATCTTGGTGTGAATCTCAAAGTCTATTCATAGTGGAATCGAACGTTCGTTGTTTTTACTAGAAGATAGCGAGGACACATGATAAACTTCAAGAGGTAAAATTCTTTTCTTTGAATGGTATAAATATATAATGGATCTGTATAGACAAATTATTTTTCACAAAAATAAAAAATTTTAGGACCTGTGTCGTCGCGATCGTTTTCTAATCAATAAATTTTTGGAAACCTACCCCCTCTGAAGTGCGTTCCGTGATTCTAACAATTGGTATCAGGGCGGTCTTTGTATATGTATACATTAAATGTTGTGTGGGTTTTCTTGCATTATTTCATATATATATTTGATATGCGTGAATGAATGAATATGTTTTTCGAATGTATGGTTAATGATGAATCGTTAATTGTACGGTGACTTTTGGGTTTAGGCTTTGTTCTTTATTTTTTTAGATCTTATGTAAGCCATATGGGGCATAGGAAATTTTTTTTGGTGATTTCATTTTGAATATTATGTTGTAAAATTTCGTATACGAGAAGACGAAGAACGCACGAGACAGATACGGAGGAGGAGTACTGTGATGAGGCTTTGGTGCCGCCGGTAGTGGCCGGGTAGCCGGCGGCCTCGTTAGGATTGTCCCCCTGCCACCGCCGACGCCAATCCTAATGATTGCCAGGGTACGGGGTGCAGATGCCCTGACACCATATTGCCCCATCGGTGTGATACTTCGCGAAAACCCTAATCATATCTCTTATGTTTTAGTTTTAAAATTAATGAAATTTTAAAAGTTAGTTATCGATTTCATTTTTTTTAATTAAAATTAATTAATTGATTGGGTTTGACCCAAATTTGAGAAGTCATTAAATTATTTTTTGACTAATCAAATTTAATTAATTTAAAAAGGATAATTAATGGGTTATTTAATTAAGAAAATAGTTTTTCTTAATTAAAAGGGTTTTGATCGAAACTTGAAGATTATGAATGAGCATCTTTTGGAAATATGTATTCTTGAAGCTCGCTTTGTAATTATTTATATTTTTTCAAAGGTCGTGAATTTAGAAATACTCAATAGTCATTTGGTTCATCATTTGTTTATTATTGTATTTATTTAAATAAATTGTTATTGATTTGATTAATAACATGACAATGCATTAGTCAATCACATATTATACATGAAACCCCACGTAGTTTTATTTAATCATGCATTTCATTAGTAGAAACATGATTTATTGAGATTGTCCTATTGTGTTTATATAGATTGCTTTGCAAAATCAATTGCATGTAAACTACTAAGTCTTAATTAGTTAAACTTGGTAATCACACCACTCTAAAGGCATGCGGTGGTTAGTCCTTTAGGATAACCAGCTTTATTAAAAGTATTTTATTAAAGTTAAATGAATGTAATTGGCATATTATTATAAGTTCATCTAAATGAGTCTTAGGCTCTTTGGAAGGATAAAAGAACTTAGACCAATTATATTAGACTAATAATTAATTTTACATTCACAGAGTTATTGTAACTAGCAATTAATTTGGAATTAATTGATTAGTTAATTATAAATACATTAATTGTAAAATAGTGAGTGAGAGAAGTTTGACTTGCAATATGACATATGGTCTCCATTATTAGTACAACAACATGAGATATGGTGAGGGTCTCGTGATGACTTCGTTTTCGTCCCCCTAAGGAAGGTTTCGAACTATATCAATATCAAGGTTAGCTTCTTAGGTAGATAGGACTAAGTGATGTATTTTAGACTTGAGCGATCCTCAAGCATGATTTTTTAAATTAAGTCATGGATTCTGAAATAATAGGTTACACTCACAAAGCACTATTACGCTTTGAGTGAACAATTATGACTTGACCAAATAAACGGTACATTATTATTAAAAGAGAAAATATGAGATATTTTAAGTTTAATTAATAAGGCTGAGAATGTATCATAAATAGTTTAAAATTAATATATTAGACTCTAAGGCGGCACATTAATCGCTAGATTATCTTATCGTAGATTAGTAATTATTAAGTTTATGTGTTTAATATGTTGTATTCATGCATCACATTTACATTCTGATTTTTTATATTTATTTCAATTATATTGAACGATGTATATTTTATTTCTTTTTAGTTTTTAATATGTCTACCATGCGCTACCACATTCATGCTTTTCTTACACTCGAAAAACTTAATGGTGATTACTTTATAAAATGGAAATCAAATTCGAATTTGATGCTAATATGTGAGAACTACAAGTTTGTCCTTACTGAGGAATGTCCTAAAGAGCCCGCTACCAATGCCCCGAAAAATGTTCGAGAATATGCTGCTTGGATTATAGACTCAAGGGCTACCATTGATATGCAAACTCAAGTTAGAATTATACTTGAATCACTCACACCTGCTTTTTCTACGTTTATTACCAACTATGTTATGAACAAGTTTCAATTCAAACAAAACCCATTGTTGAATGAATTGCAGACTTTTGGGTCACTCAACAAGAGTATGACTAAAGAGGGTGAGGTAAATATTGCTAAGCAAAAGCCTTCTTCCACTGTTGTTAATAGTGATAAAAGGAAGAAGAATAATGGTAAAGACAAAAGTAAGAGAGGAAAGAAAGCCAAGAAGTCACGTAAAGGCCAAAATGAACAAGAAAGATAATAAATCCAAGAAGAAAGAACCCAAGAGAAAATGTTTTCATTATGGAGTTGATTATCACTATAAGAGAAACTATAATAAGTATCTCTCCGAGCTGAAAAAAAAAATTTTGATTTACTTGTACATGAAGCTTGTTTAGTACAATATGATTTATCATCCTGAATTATAGATTCAGGAGCCACTAAACATGTATGTTCTTTGCAGATGTTTGATTCTTCAATAGAGCTTGCTAATGGCGATGTGATAATGAGAGTTGGCAGCGGTGTGCTCGTTTTAGTAAAAGTATTAGGAACAGTCCGTTTAAGTTTTGAAAATAAATTTCTTATTTTGAACAATGTTTATTTTATTCCATGATTTTCTAGAAATTTAATTTCTTTATCTTTGTTTCATAAACATAATTTTGATAGTTCTTTTAATAATAATATTTTTGTTAATTCAAAGAATGGTTTCAATATTTGTCATGCAAAAGTTTCAAACAGACTGTATATGCTTAAATCAACTGAACAAACATTAAATAATTTAGAATTTTTTAAAGTAGTAAATCCAAAACGTAACAAATGACAAAAAGTTTCTCAAGAAGATGATACGTATCTTTGGCATATTAGGTTAGGACATATTAATTTTGACAGAATAAACCGAGTAACAAAGCATGGTGCTTTGAGAAAACTAAAAGTTGAAATTTTTTCACTTTCTGAATCATGTCTAGAGGGTAAAATAACAAATAGACATTTCTTTGCAAAGGACCAAAGGGCCAAAGGACCACTTGAGCCAGTACATAGTGAGTGTTTCATCACTTTTATTGATGATTACTCAAGATACGATTATACTTAACTAATGCATAGAAAGTCTAAAACTTTTGAAAAGTTTAAAGATTTCAAAGATGAAGCTGAAAAGCAATTAGGTAAATCTTTGAAAACACTTCGATCAGGTCGAGGTGGTGAATGCTTGGCTTTAGAATTCAATGATGAACTGCTGGAGTATTGTATTTTATCTCCGAACGCCACAGCAAAATAGTGTTTCAGAAAGGAGAAACATAATTTTCTTGGATATGGTTAGACTGATGTTAAGCTACTCATTATTACCACTAACATTATCAGGATATGCACTTCAAATGATAACTTACATTTTAAATGTAGTTCCTTCTAAGTATGTAGGCAAGAAACCTTTAGAGTTATAAAATGGCTCCAAGCCTAGTTAGCGTCATTTTTATATATAGGGGTGTCCGGCTCACATTCTTAGACATAAGACTGGAAAATTAGACTCAAGGTCTAAAGTGTGTAGATTTTTTAGCTATGCTCCAGAAACAAGAGGTGGTTACTTGTATAGTCATAAGGATCAAAAGGTGTTTGTATCGACAAATTCTAATTTCATCGAACATGACTATATGGTAAACTACAAATCTTTGAGCAAAGTAGTTCTCGAAGAACTCGCATCTGGTGAGATCGGACTATCTTAATCATTAAGTAATAAACGACAAACCATAGAAACCACTTCTTGTTCAAGAAATCCTAATGCATCATCGTAGTGGGGGGTTGTGAGATAACTTATTCATAGTGTCAGACACTGATAAAGACGATCCATTAACCTTTAAAGAGGCAATGGAATATCCTGAAATGGAGAAATGGCAAGATGTCGTGAACCAAAAAATGGAATCGATGTATTCTAATTCTGGCTGGGAACTTACAGATCCATTTGAAGAAGTCAGGCCATTAGATGTAAATGGATCTTCAAGAAGAAAATAGGTGTATATGGAAAAGTAGAGACTTGCAAGGCACGGTTAGTGGTTAAAGGCTATACTCAAATGGAAGGAGTCGTTACAAAGAGAAATTCTCTCCCGTTCCCATGCTAAAATATATTCACATTCTTTTATCAATTACTGCTAATTTAGACTAGAAATATGGAAAATGGATGTCAAGACAATATTTTTTAATGGCTCCCTTGAAGAAAGCATATATATGATGTAACCAGAAGGGTTCGTTCAAAAGAAGCAAGATCAGAAAGTATGCAAGTTGCTTAAATCCATTTATGGATTGAAGTAAGCATGGAGATATTGGAATCCTACCTTTGATGAAACTATTAAATCATATGGCTTCGAACAAAATGTTGACGAAGCTTGAGTTTATAAATACATAAAAGATATGAAGGTGGTTTTCTTAGTTATTTACGTAGATGATATTATACTCATTGAAAATGATATGGAAATTTTGTCGAAAGTGAAGAAGTGGTTAACTGAGAAATTCCAAGTGAAAGATTTGGGAGAAGTGAGCTGTGTTCTAGGCATCCAAATCCTAAGAGATAAGAAGAATAAACTCTTGGCACTTGTTCATGCATCTTATATTGATAAGGTTCTAGAAAGATTCTCTATGAAAAATTAGAAGAAAGGTCAAGTATTGACCAAACATAGAATTTTCATTCCCAAGGAGTAGTGTCCTAAGACACTTCAGGAGGAAGATGATACGAAAAAAGTTCATTATGCTTCAGCAGTCAAGAGTCACATGTATGACATGTTGTGGCAGTAGGAATTGTCGTTCGCTATCAAGCAAATCTTGGGTTTGAGCACTTGATTACAGTAAAACATATTCTCAAATATCTTCGGAGAATGAGAAATTATTTGTTTGTTTATCAACGAGGAGACCTAAACCCCACTGGATATACTAATTCTAATTTTTAATCAATTAAAGATAGTCAAAAGTTAGCATCTAGATCAGCAGTCATCCTAGGTGGAGGAGCTATAGTCTGGAGAAGTATTAAACAATCCAGTATTACAGATTTTACCATGGAAGCCAAATATATAGCAGCTTGTGAAGATATGAAAGAAGCAGTTTAGCTCAGAAAGTTCTACACTAATCTAGAAGTAGTTCCAGATATGGATAAGTTACTAGTCCTGTACTATGACAAGATTAGGGCAGTAGTTAATTCAAAGGAACCAAGGAGTCATAAGAGAGGCAAGCACATTGAGAGGAAATACCATCTTCTAAGAGAGATCGTACACCGAGAAGATGTGACTGTTATGATAGCGTCAGATCAGAACTTGACTGAACTTTTACCAAGACACTTCCAGCAAAGTCGTTTAAGGGTCATATGCAAAATATGAGGTTGAGAGATATTCCACATTTGCTTTAGGACAAGTGAGTGATTGTTGGGCATAGTGTCCTCAAAGCATGTGTAAAAATATTTTTAATTTAGATTTTAATAAACGCGCATTTTTCATATAATTATACTAACTGAATTATTATTTAATAACTAATATAAATAGTTGAAAATTTCATATTCATAATTGAGAATGTGATCTTGTATTAGTATAGAAAGATTAAAATCATAGATAATGAATAAAATAGTCTGCAACCTGACATTATAAATGACTCATCCTGGTATGCAGACTCTAGGGTAAACAACCATGTGACAAATGACATGAGCAACCTGAACTAGAAGGTAGAGTACAGTGGTAAGAATAGCCTCATAATAGTAAATGGCAATAAAATGAGTATTGCACATGTTAATAATGTAAAACTACCCTCACTTAGTCATAAGCCTACTAATCTGAGTAATGTTTTGCTGGTACCTAATGTAACAAAGAATCTTATGAGTATTTCTAAATTAACTGCAAATGATATGTTGTATGTTGAGTTCTATTATACTTGCTATTTTCTGAAGGACTTACAAACGAGAATGGTGGTGGTACGAGGGAATCTTAAGGATGGTTTGTACAAGCTTAAAGTCCTTACACATCGAATCAAGCCAGTTTGTGAGTCTTATCCTAGAGTTACTTCCTCAATAAATGTAATCACTAATGAAAGTCAAGAGACATGTCCTAGTGTTAAAAGACTTAGTTCAATCAAAGATGAGGAATATCATAGGAGATTAGGCCATCCCTCAAATAAAGTCATTATTCAAGTACTCAAACTGTGTAATCTTAGTTTAAAATCTAATGAAGAAATCAATTTCCCTGATTCATGTCAGCTTGGAAAATCTTATGCTTTACCATTTTAAAATTCAAACTCACATGCCAAGTATGTTTTAGACTCAATACACACACACATTTGGGGTCCTGCACCAATTAGTTCTATCCAAGGTTTTATATTCTACATTTATTTTTAGATGATTATAGTGGGTATACATGGATTTATACACTGAAACATAAAAGTGAAGCCACACATGCATTCATTCAATTTAAAAACATGGTAGAAACATAATTCAACAAAAAATTCAAAGTGATTGTGGAAAGAAGTACAGGCTCTTCACTGAATAACTCAAAAATCAGGTATATTCCTTAAACACTTTTGTCCTTACACCTCAGTTATAAATGGGAGAGCAGAACGCAAACATCGGCACACAGTAGAGATGAGTCTAACTCTTCTAGTACAGGCTAAGATGCCTCTAAGATAATGGTGAGAGCCTTTCAAAGGTTAGTCTACCCGATAAATAGACTTCCAAAGTGTGGAATTTTCAAATCAAAAGTCATTAAAATGACTGATTGAAAGAAAATCTGAGTTGGCTGACACTGAACAAAGAATAATAAAAGAAGCTTTAAGTTGCAGTCATTAGAAGGCAACAATGCAGTCTAATTTTGATGCATTGGTCCAAAATAGAACCTGGATTTTGGCCTTTTACTCACCTAGCTACAATATAGTCGAAAGCAAATGGGTGTACAAAGGTACAAGGCATGACTAGTGGCCAAGGGTTTTTACCAAACCCCTGTTGTTGACTACTCGGAGACTTCTAGCCCAGTGATAAAAGCTTCAACCATTAGAGTAGTACTCACCATAACAGTTTTAAAAGGCTGGGATGTAAGACAACTGGACAAACAATATATTCTAAAATTTTTATTTGCCAGATTGTGTGTACATCAGTCAATATGAAGGTTTTACTGATCAGAACAAGCCTACAGATGTGTGCAAACACATAAAGGCCCTCTATGGGTTAAAACAAGAACCAGTGGCATGGTTTGACAGACTAAGAACTACTCTCTTAAACTTGAATTTTCAGAATTTTAAAAGAGATACCCCTCTCTTCTTCTTCAAATCAAAGACAAAGGTAGACATGATACACATATGTATGTGGATGAAATAATTGTATCAGGAAACGACAGCAAGCTATTGGAATTTTTCATTACCAAACTATATTCTCTATTTTGCTCTTAAGGATGTAGGACATTCATAGATGTTACAAGGATCTACTTGACCCAGATTGAGTATATACATTATATCCTTAGAAATACATGCATGCTACATGTCAAACTCTGTCTTACACAATTTACTACAAGACAGTCTCTATCCTTGAGTCAAAGAGGGCCACTATCAAATCCAACACCATACAGACAAGTCCTTGATTCACTTTAGTACTTAGAAACACAAGACCAGACCTGACCTTCGTAGTGAACAAGCTGAGCCAATTCCTATAGGCTCCCACAATAGTTCACTGGCAGGAAATCAATAGAGCTTTAAGATATTTGAAGGGCACCATGTCACTAGGATTGTACCAAGCATAGTCAGGATCTTAACTTAGTTGGTTTCTCAGATGTTGACTGGGCAAGTTGTCCAGATGATAGAAGATCAATAGTTGGTTACTATATTTACTTTGGAGATACATCGGTCATCAAAGAAGTAGCATGTTGTTGCACGATTCAACACATAGTCAGAATATAAAGCATTGGCTCTTCTAGACGCTGAGTTAACATTGTTGCAGACACTACTCAAGGAGTTCTCATTTCCTCTACACAGAACTCTAATAATCTGGTGTAACAACCTAAGTGCAAGTGCCCTGCCTTCAAACCCTATTTTTCTTGCATGAAAAAAGCACATTGAGATTGATGTGCATTTTGTTCGTGATAAAGTTCTTGCCAGAGAGTTGGAAATCATATATGTGCTTTCATCTAATCAGATAGCAGATTATCTAACTAAACCTCTCACTTACTCAAGGTTTAACTTCCTGAGAGACAAACTTAGTGTAATTTAGTCACCTCTTTCATTTGAGGGGGCAGTTAGAACTGAAGAAGAATGAGATCAGACATACTGGAACACGTAGCAGAAGGAAACTACATGTACTCTGATTTATCTCTCATGCTAGGAAAGACACCCGTGGCCTCCTCCAATTGCTCCATTTCACATCATTGCATGCTCTCTATGAGCAAAAACAATAATCGCTCTCTAGCTATTTTCGTTCTCACATTTATTAAATAAGCACTTGTAATGTGACTACACGTATACATTTTCTATTTTACTACTAAAACCTAGATACTTGTAATTTCTATATATAACGACCTTTCTTCTTAAGGAAAGCTAGTTGAAAATAATAGAAGAGCACTTTTTCTTGGAATCAAACTCTAACGTTGCTTTGGTTTAGTTTAATTCTGATTAAAAATTGATTAGTTTTTTGTTTCAGTTTTCTCAAACTAAACCAAACCAAACCTATAAACAAAAGTGGAAGAACTAGAGTTTTCTCACCAATAACGAACATAAACTTTGAACTTACTCAACCCACATCGATAATTATTTATTTTAACATCAAAATTCTATTAACTTAACTATATTACAAAATTACATACTTTTTTATGATGCTTCTTTTCCATTATTATATTGCCGTACAATAAAATTGCTAACGTCACCCAAACCAAACAAACAATTAATAGTTTAGGTTGAATTGGTTTGTACATATAATTGATTTGCTTTGAACCACTTGATCAGGAAACCAGCTATATTGGTTTGGTTAAAAAATTCAACGAAACCAAACCTCGTAATGAGCATCCTTAACTTGGTTACTAATTAGGTGATGAGAAGTTCCTCGTGTGAGTCTATATTAGAGATATTATGTCACACATTCTAATTTAATGAAACATCTAGTCTTAATTACTTTTTAAACAAAAGGAAGTATCGAATACATTTAAGATATTATAGGTTCGCATATTTGGAACTTTTCTTAACCTAATTAAGAACCCAATATAACTTTTTACTCGATTATATATATTAATAAAGAGAGAAATTGAAAATAAGAAAGTATCGAATACATTTAAAAATATTATAGGTTCACATATTTGGAACTTAACCTAATTAAGAACCCAATATAACTTTTTACTCGACCATATATATTAATAAAGAGAGAAATTTAAAATAAAACCTTCTTTGAACATAAGTTCTCTGATGTATAGGAAGATGATGATTACTTTTAATGCATGAGAAGTAGCTCTCAATTACAAAATTTATTTGGAAATAAACACATTACACATTTAAATGACAATTCAAAAAGCTGGATAGGAATATTAAAAACTACCATAAATGATCGAAACAATAGGACAATTACTACATTTAATAATTCAAACCATAAATATAGAAACAAAAATAAATAATACTTCAAATATAATAAAAAGTAAAAACTATGATATTCAAAAAATATGAAGGCATAAAAATAATAAGGAAAGTAAAAAAATTGAAAAATAAAGTAGAAAATAATACATGTAATAAATATTAACAAATTTCTATATATGATATATAGTACTAAGTACAGTTACCTTACATATATAACTATTTCCGTGCATACATAATATATAATTTTAAGTATAGTTACCTTACATAGATATTTAAAGAATAATTATATATAAATAAAAAAAATGAAAACATAAAAAAATGGGATCAAATAATGTTTTTGCAATTTGATTTCAAAATAAATAAATGACTTTCATTTTATAAAAAAAAAACTAATCTAAAAACCAAAAAAATAAAATAATTGTTTCTTTATAGGGGTAAATACGTCTACTAAAACTGTTATAAGTTTGAAAAGGATAAAAAATTGATAGAAATCTAAAGATTTAAAAATATTGATAAAAATCTAATTGGGTGCATGAAAACTGTTATTTGGTGTAATTTCTGATTTATAAGGGTTAAAAATAAAAAAATGGTTTAAAATTTAAAAGATTAAAGGTTTAACTAAAAAGGATTAAAGGCAAAAAAATTAGGCTATTTATAAAGACATCAGTATGGGACGGGACAAGTCCGCCTTTTAAAGTTGTCACGTGTCCGTCACGTCCTGCACGTGACAAAAAATATGCTTCATCCCTCCCATAAAGAGTTAAAAAAACTCATCTCATCTCGCTTGGTTTGAGATGATTTCTCGAGAAGGGATAGATATTTCAGGACGCATGCACACCCCTACTTTCGAATACGATGAATTCTCGAGATTAATTATATGGTTCTTCAAAAGAAGAAAAACATATTCTTTCTCTATGTATACTTATAAAGTGCATGGATTCAACATTAATAGGGGTTGATATCAAAGAGCTTATCAATAGATGATTATATCAAGAGAATACTTTTATTTTTGTTGAATCGAATATTGGATTCGATTTGAATCCTCAAAAAATCTAGGGATGAAATTGAATTTAATACCTTTTGTAAGTGTTCGACATGGCCTTTCATAAATAATGTACCCTTCAATAGTTGAGAAAATCAATCATATATGTTGTCAAATTTTAATTAATATGTTGTCTATGTGAAAGAATATGATCATATTTTTCGTAAAAAGGAAGTGTTACTGTTGTGTGATGTGTATATGTAAGTGCACGTGTCATTAACAAGTGAGTGTCAATCTCTACGGGGACCAATAAAAAATATGCAATAAATAGACTAATCAAATCTAATTGAATGATAGAGTAACTTCATTGATTAAGTTCATTTGATTCAAGATTAAAGTGGAAACAATAATGCTAAGGGAAATAGTTTAAAGTGACACTAATGGTGTATTCAATGATGAAGAGAGTTAGCATGGTTAAAACCTCTATCCATTAGTATTCCTAGTTAAATTTGTTCCTCTTGCTACAACATCCTAATAGAATTAACCTCAGCTCAAAAGCACAATGGATTTTCATCCTTGCGATCATCAACTCCTAACTCAATTAACTTATGTCTAAGCATAATTTAAATTAGAGTTTTCTCTTATTAGTTCCAGTAGATGGGTTTACAAGGTGAGTATATATTGTCTATACTACACACTAAGTATTTAGATCTACAGGATTTAAATACCCAAGTATCATTCAAACCATTTCCATTAAATCAAACATTTTCAAAATTTAATCCAACTTGCATTTCACTAAAGATAACCAGTCAATAATGGAATTTAAACATTAAGTAAGCTTTGATGAAATGCTCGAAGGTGATGAGCAACAAAATATCATTAACTAGAAAAAATCAAATTCAAGATTCATTACCAAACTAGCTTAAGTGTTTTAGCTCAAAGTAAGCTTAAGAAAAGAATCAAATACATATATTTCCATAGTTTTCCCGTAGAGAATGAACTAAGATGATGAAATACAGTAAGTAAAATGTAGCTAAGTAAGAAGAAAGAGAAAAGGGAATAAACGAATATGCTCTTCTTTGTCTTCTTTCTTGCGTCCTTCTTTCCTTTTCTGTCCTCTTTTTCCTCTTCCTTTTCTGCAAAATGTTTCCTTATTACCACCAAAGGTGTCGGCTCCTTCCTCATAAACAATAGCTAAAAACTTCTTATAAACAATCAACTATGCATCGGATAGAGTTCTACTAGTATAGTAGATAGAGTGGAAAATTTTACCTTTCCTCTGCCCCAAGACTGCTCCAACTGCATAGTCACTAGCATCACACATTAGTTCGAATGGTAACTCCCAATCGAGTGCTACAATGATTGGTGCTAAGCCTTCAGTTCATTAAAAGTATTTCTACATCCATCAGTGGACTCAAAAGCCCTATTGTTTTCTACTAGCATGCATAAGCGTTTTGATATTTTTGAAAAATCATTAACGACTTCTATTTTTGCTTTATCCACTTCAATTTCTTTCAAAAACACTCTAGGCCCTAAAATTATCTCTTATTGTATCATGAAATGACATTTTTCTAAATTTAAGACTAGATTAGTTTCTTCACATCTTTCTAGAATTTTTCAAGATTAGATAAGAATTTCAAGTATGACTCACCAAAAAATGAAAATTCATTCATAAATACCTCAAGTGTTTGCTCTACCATGTCTGTGAAAATTCTCATTATGCTTCTCTGAAATGTTAATGTAGTATTACATAGCTCAAAATGCATCCTTCTAAAAGTAAAAGTTCCATATAGGAATGTGAAGATAGTATTCTCTTGGTCTTCTGGTGCTATAGCAAGTTGGTTATAATCTGAGTAGCCATCCAAAAAGAAATAATATTCTTTTCCAACCAGCCTGCCCATAATTTCATCAATGAATGGTAAGGGAAAATGGTCTTTTCTAGTAGCTTTATTCAACTTCCTGTAATCCATGGATATCGTCCAGCCAGTCACTATTATTGTTGGAATCAATTCATTGTTCTCATTTATTCTAATTGTTACTCATCATTTCTTAGGCACACATTGATATGTAGCTGCTTCAGCATGTCAAGAAATTTAGTGAACTGATAATATAGTTTCTTCTTTTGTAACCTTTGAGGAAATGGAGGCAAAGGCCTCTCTATTTCTTCCACTCTCTGTTATGTAGACTTGGATGTTATAGCAGGTTGTTCTACTACATCTATACTCTGGCATACTTCCTTGGTTCTATTTTTAGTCTTATCTTCTTTTCCTTCAGTTGGTTGTGTTGCCACTCTTCCACTTCTCAAATGTATTGCCATGCAGTGTTCTATCCATTCTCATCTTTTCAATATTGCTAGGCAAAGCTCCTTAAGGTCTTGTGTTTAATGCATTGGCTAGCTGTCCAACTTGATTTTCTAGATTCCACAGAGATATCGCTTGACTTTAGATCATTGCAGATTGATTATGGGCTATTGATTCATTCTTCACTATGTATCCTTTCAAGAGAGGCTCTAAAGTACCAATTTGCTTAGTTGATACTTGCTGTGAAAAGCCTGGAGGATCAACTAGTCTACTTTATGAGTTTGAAAGTCATGCACCTTGATTGCTCCAAAAGAAATCGGGGTGTTGCCTCCAGCCAGAATTGTAAGCGTTAGAGTAGGGGGTGTTGTTATTCTTGTTAAAATTCCCTACATAATTCACATATGTTGGATTTCCTGGGATGCTTTTCAATAAATGTTCTTCACCACAATGGACACATGATACTTCCACTAGTTGATTCACATATTGTTGCATACCTTGATTTCGATTCTGATTTGTTATAGGTGCCATACTTAGAATTGTGATCAAGTTTGCTAGTGAGGACATTTGAGCTATTATGGCTGTCATGGCATCCAATTCATGTATCCCTGCAATCCTTTTACTTGTTGTAGCTCTAGCAGTTGACGATTGATAATTGTTACTTGCTATCCTCTCCAAGATTTCACAATTTCATTGTAATAGTTAGACAAAATAACTCCACTTGCTGAAGCATCAACCATTAAACTTGTAAAAGAGTCCATTATAAAAGGTTTCTATTTGGATGCAATGTGGAATCCCATGATGTGGATATTTCCTTAGCAACTCCTTAATCTTTCTCATGCCTCATATAGAGATTCATCATCTAGTTGATGAAATGAAGTAATCTCATTCCTTAATTTGGAATTCTTTATTGGTGGGAAATACTTCATCAGAAACTTCTCTGCAAGATCATTCCAAGTACTAATGGAATCTAAAGGTAGTGTGTTTAGCCATACTCTAGCTCTAGCGTTGTCCTTTAAGGAATAAGGAAATAGCCTCATCCTTAGAGTATCTTCTAAAGCTCTAGGTATCTTAAGAGAATCACTAACCTCCATGAAAAGTCTCAAGGGCATGTGGGAATCTTCAGTAGCAATCCATTGAATTGCCCAATAGTTTAAAACATTTGGAACATAACACGCTTCAGGAGCTTAAATCTCTGGCCTTACTATTTCAGGGGTCATTGCTTGTGGCTGAAGAATGGCATAGTCTCTCATTTCTCTTTCTCTGTCATCAGCCATGACTATGACATTGTTGCCATTATTAATTTGATTGCCATTTTGGTTCCTGTTATCATTTAACACAACTTCCTCTTATGTGCAGTCGTCACTTATACAACAGCCAATCCTATATGTTCTCTCCTCAACTGTCTTAGAGTCATATCTATTTCTAGGTCAAAATTGAATTCGTGTAGTTGCTGCCTGCGCATAAAATGAATCCCAAGTTCTTGAAACAGGGCAGTAACACCAACTTTAGCAATGTAGCTTACAAAATAGATTCAAGTTGATCTAAATAATGAAATTTCTCCTTCAATCCCTGACAATGGCACTAAAAACTTGTTGTGTGATATGTATACGCAAGTGCACTTGTTATTAACATGTAATAAAGTGATAAGTAAATGTCGATCTCCACAGGGACTAAAGAAAAATATGCAATAAACAGACCAAATCTAATCTAATTGAAAAATAGAGTAACAACATTGATTAAGTTCAATTGTTCAAGATTAAAGTGAAAATAATAATGCTAAGTGAAATAGTTTAAAGTGACACTTGTTGAGCAAAAGATTAAGTTTGATACTAATGGTGTATTCAAAGATGTATAAAGCTAGCATGGTTAAATCCTTAATCCATTATTACTCCTAGTTAAATTTGTTCATGTTGCTACAGTATCCTAATAGCATTAACCTCAGCTCAAAGGAAAAATAGATTTCCATCCTTGCGATCATCAACTCCTAACACAATTAACTTATGTCTAAGCTTAATTCAAATGAGAGTTTCCCCTTATTAGTTCCAGTATATGGGTTTACAAGGTGATCATATATGCCTATACTACTCACTAAGTATTTAGATCTGTAGAGCTATAGGATTTAAATACCTAAGTATCATTCAAGCCATTTTCATTAAATTAAACCTTTCAAGAATTTAATCTAACTGGCATTTTTCTAAAGATGACCAGTCAATAATGAAAATTAAACATTAAGTGAGCTTGATGAAATGCTCGAAGGAGATGAGCAAGAAGGAGATGAGCAACAAAATTTCATTAATCAGAAAAAGCAACTTCAAGATTCATTACCATACTAGCTTAAGTGTTTTAGCTCTTAGTGAGCTTATGAACATAATCAAATACACTTATATCTATAACTATCCCGCAGAGAATGAACTAAGATGAAGAAGTACAGTAAGTAACAGGAAGTTAAGCAAGAAGAAAGAGATAAGGAAATAAATGAATATGTTCTTCTTTGTCTTCTACCTTGCATCTTTATTTCCTATTATGTCCATTTTTTCCTCTTCCTTTCTTGCAGAATATTTCCTTATTACCACCAAATGTGCCGGCTCCTTCCTCATAAAGATGTACTTTCTTTAAATAGAGGCCTTGGAATTAGGGTTTTAGCCCCTTGCATGGATGCATGTCGAGCAAAGCTGCAATGGGGATCACAAGTAAAAGCGCTAGTGCCATCTGAAGATTCTGAGCGCACGAGTTTTTCCTCTCTTTTCAGCGCCAGTTGGACTACGCGATAAAGCATTTTGCCAAATGTGCACATACATTGCTACAACAGCAACAAAATTTGCTACAGTTTTTCTTTAGCCATCAAGCTCCCAATGGATCTTGTATAAAAGCACGATTTCTGCATAAAACTGCTCAAAACTACTAGCTTCGAATACTAGCAAGGTAGTTAAACTAAATCGAAAGCTAAATTAGAAAGAAACGACTCAAACTAAGCAATAAAGTTCCATATCTCCCTAAGATAAGTAACAATTAAGACTTAGAAATGCAAAGATAACTCTAAAATCTTAGAGTTAACAGTTACAATGATCTAAATAATATGATATTGGAACTTGTTTAGAGTATCGTTATGAATTTAGGTGCGGATCAAAGTTTCCCACCTCCTTGACAACCTAATCTTGAAGTTCTTAATAATGAAAATTCATAATGGGGTTTGAATTTTACTTTGCAAGTACCCTTAATATCGACTAAATACATGCATAATTAAGACAGTGAAATTAAGGTATAAATTATATACATGTTTAACTATGGGAGAATACACGTCTTTAGGATTCAAATCTTTATCTTTAAACTGGTTAGTCATTTTTTATCAAATATTATTCTCATTTTCCTTGATTTTCAATTTGCAACTTGTATTTATGAAGAAAAAGGAACATCTTGGTCACTGTCATACATCTTTCTAGAGGAAGAATAGTGAACCATGTGTATGATATCTTCCATTGCAATGGCATTGTTGGAAACAAATACAATTCTAATCCAAAAGCATATTGTTTAAGAAGAAAATTTGCAAAATATAAAAGCCAGTTAGAGATACATGTAACCTACCAGGTTTAATTTTGATCTCAATAAGGAATACATGTTGTAACTATATTAACATAAAAGAATATTTGTGGTAGTGTGATATAGGATTTTCTCTCTTCAAAATTTTACTTTAGCAGTACTCAAATTGCATATTTGGGGGAATGTCTTAATGATTGATGTCGAAGATTTGGGGTGAACTTGGTTGTATAATTTGAAGATTTAGGGTTGATTTTGAAGAAAGGGGCGAAGGGTCAAACATCATCATTTTGGTAAGTTAATTGTCTGTTTATTTAATTGGATGGAAGATTAATTTGAATAAAAGTGAAATCTTAAGGTTATAAATGACTAAATAGAAGTCTAGGCACTACTACAAAATTGTATTTTAACGATGGGGATTATCCGTCGTTAAAAAACAAAGACGACGGGTAAGCATCCGTCGTCTTAAAAGGTACCGTAAAAAATCACATATTTTTTATGACGGAAAAAAGAGACGACGGTTGTTCTAGCGACCGTCATCTTAAAACTCAAAAGAACGACAGTTGTTTTGTAGTTCATCGACGATGGCTACTACACAAACGGTCATCTTTGTTAAGTTGTATTTTACGATGGTTGCTAAGCAACTCTCATATTTGTTTATTATTTTTTATTTAATTTTAGAAACGTCGGTTTTGTTATATTTTACGACGGTTTGTACGTCATTTTGGTGATATATTTTTTAAAAATAATTATAGAATAATTAAACCACCCTATTAAAATTGAATAATGAATGAAAACAAAAAATGTCACAAATATCTCGGCAGACAATATAACTCTTTATTGCATACAATATGATTGATTATCTTCAAAATTTCTAACATTGTATACTAGAAAAAACAAATAACAAAATTAATTACGAAAACTTTGAAACTAATGAACTTTAAATACTTCTTTTAGTTGTTCTAGTTGCTCCCAAGTTGTTCTACTTAGTTGTTGAACCCTGCAAAAAATAAAGGTTGGTTTAACCCATCAATAATCACAGTGTCTTCGCCATTTGGTCGAACATAAGTAACCTCGTATTCACCATCTATGTCAAATATTTCAACAGAAGGCATCTCTTTTGTAAAAAATAATAATCTAATAATGTATCACATAAATTATCATCAATAATACTTTTACGATATTCTCTTTAAGTGGAAGATAAGACAATTGACCATCGTGGATCATTTGGATTTTCGACATAAAAACTTGTTTTGCTTACAAAGGAAAAATCAAAGGCTCATTTTTGTAACCTAATTAGGAAGTTAATTAAACAAGCATGAAGTGATTTACCAAGAAAATAACATATTTTCAGCTTATTGACTTTTAAATACATTTGCATTTTAATTAGACAACATACTTGACTTCAAAATGAATTTATGTTTTAATCAGACTACATACTTGGGGATTTCATTATCTTGCGGAAAATATGTAGGTCAATGCACATAAATCATTGAAAATGCAAACACACACATTCAAACCAACACAAACAAAGTACCCATGTATGTATCAGTAGTATTACCTCTCCATTAACCTCATCATCTTTATCAGTCACTTCAGAATTCGACCCTTCAAATTCCTCATCAACACCATCCACTGTGTTATCCTATCCAAAATAAACAATAGCTTGTAAGCATAACCGTTTACATATATTAGATTGTGAAATTGCATGCATAAAAATATATATATATAGTATAGTTATTTGCTTCTTGTTGTACTCGTACATCAACCTCTCATGATCAGCCTCTTTTTCGCAACCTTCAAAATCATATGACGCTTTTTCATTAAGATCAAGATCAAGATCATGTTAGCATGCTAACCATATGGTCAATGTAAGTAGGTGAACTATTTTCATGTATTACAAGGAAGCCATGTGTCATTCTCCTCTGCGCTTCTCGAATTGAGCCATATGCTTGGGATACAAGTGCAACACCTAGAGAATAGTGAAAAGTTCAATGAGAGCAATCATGACATAATAGACACACAATAAGCTAAGAAGCTCAGTGCACTAATCATTACCTCACATTGAGCGCTTCTGATCCTAATAATAAGCAAAATAAAGTCTTATAACTAAAATTTATAAAGTTGACGAGTCTAAGAAGAAGAAACTCAAAATGACTTGGATGATTAACTCTACATAGAGACTTCACAATATATATAGAGATAAATCATGAAAATGTAATTGAGGGAGAGAGAGAGAGATGGAGTATGTAGTTTGAACCTTATCCATAAATGATAGAGAATGCCAGAACTTTAATTATTCATGCTCAATCCACTCAAATAGATCCCTCTAAAGCAAAAAAAGGAATGAATTACGAAAGAGAAAACAAGCAGAGCATACATTTTCTTTTAACAGAAGAATTATCTAATGCAGAACCATTAGAAGTGATGTAAGGAAAAAAGCCTTCAAATTTATCATGTCACATATCTAAAGCAACATAATGAAGCATATAAGAATTAGGAACTGAAATGGCTATAAACTAAAATGAATCTAACATGTAAATAGTTGGATCTGCAATTTCACTGCTCCGTAATGCTTCAAAAAAACATAAAGATACACTAGTGAAACAGTGGCCTAAAATTAATATGCCAGCCACAACAATCTAATACCTGGCAGTTATAAGAAGTGAATGAATTTGAGACTCAGAGTCAATCAATAGAATTCACTAGATGATAGAAATAACTAAAACGGATATCCTTCAAACAAGTTAAAGAATATGGACCAAACACCCATAAAATCAAAATTTTAAAACCACACAACTTACTGCTGAATGCTCATAAAATGAACATATGAAAATCAAATCCCAATAAACTACCAAGTTAAAATCTCATTGTTAAAATCGCATAATACCAAATACTTTAAAATTACACAACCTTAAAATAGCACAATACTTTAAAAATAGAAAGTTCAGAACCTAAATCACACTTTAAAAGCACATAACCTTAAAATCACATAACTTACTGGAAACTCAAAACATCATGAGCATCAACGAAGGAAGCACCAAATCTCAAAACAAAACTAAACCCAACTCAACATCATGTACATCAGCATAATTAAACCCAACTCAAAACCCGACAATTAAATTAACTTTTAAAGACAACAAAAGCATAATAACACCATAATTTGAAGATAATAATAATACCTCAATAACTGATATCAAAATCAGGGCAGTGGAGATATCATTTTGAACCGTTTCAATGAGAGCCGAACAGTCAGAGTGAACAACAAGTGAAGCAGGTGTATACTTCCTAAGTCTATCTGACCCTCACAGGATGCCATAGGTTTCAGCACAAAACGCAGAGTTGGAGACGCCAACGTACTACAACCCACTGCAACAACCCTTTTGTCATCATTTCTTAATGACCAGTCCACCACTACAATCAAACTGTATCAATAAAAAACTGCCAAGTATTCTGTGAAAGCTGAAACTTTGCACGCCATGCATGACTATTCTCTACATGGCCACCGTCCATTAGCACTGGGTTTTCTTGATAACATCAAATAAATAGATATTAGAGTCTCGAGAATGCTTCAATAACTGATTTCTGATTTGACAGATAGTTATGAGAAGTTAGATCTCCACACCTTTAAAGCACTCATTCCTACACTTCCAAAGCCTCCAAAGGCGGAAAATAAAACACTGTATCGCTCTCACCACCATAAAATGGATATCCTTCAGACATGCGAGTTCGTTTATGGGAATTAAGAAAATTTCCACTCATTTTCAACAGACCCATACCTCTCTTGCTTAAGCATTACAGATTCAACATTCTTTTGCTTACTTTCAGGGTCTGAAGCTTCTGATGGAGCTTTAGTACCCATTAAATGTCACTTGGCAGCAATGGCGAACGTGATGGCCACCAAGCGAAGAACCACCACAAGATCAAGAGAGGCATTCACGTATGTAGACCCTCAAGCCCTCACCCGTACTCCCTTCGAGCTAACAAATCCAAGCTCTCTCCCTCGGTAGCCGACTGAAATGACGAGAAAATCATAGAGGGAGAAGAAGTACCTTGATGATGAAATCAAATGGCATGAAAAAAAATCGAACCAAATGGGAAAGACTAAGGAGCAGATGGGGAAGAAGACTTACACAACCTGAGTGAACTGTGCGGTGAGCTACACCACCTAGGGCTCGATAGGATGGGGAAAATTTGGAAGAAGTCGAAGGCTGATACAAACTTAGGGATGAGTACAAAAATTGAAGCTATGACGGCGAACGGGGATGAAGGAGAAAGGGAGAGGGAATTCGACACCGAAGCTAGACGACGAAGGTATAGGCTGGGCGCAAATTTGAAAAGAGAGATTTTTAATAAGTGAGGGTGAGACATTGACGGAGGATCAATGTCCCGTTATTATTAAAATGTCTAAGGACGACGAGGGTCCAAGCCCGTCATTTTAATTTCTAGTTTTAGTAAAACACGACGGAGACTCTAAGCTCCATCGTTTTAGTTACTAGAAAATAAAACGACTGGGCTTCCACACCCTGTCATTTTATTATTATTCTTTGATTTAATATGACGGATTTTTGAGACCCCGTCGTGTTAATGATGCACCATCATATTTTATATTTTTTAATACGACGGAGTTTCGTCCCACCATCGTAAAGGAGGAAAAAAAGCGCCACCTACTTTTAGACGACGAATTTAATTAGTCCCGTCGTGCCTTTTCTTATGCGTGTCGTGAAAAAACAGATTTGTAGTAGTGATTGTTATGAATAACGCTATAAAGTTTGAGAGTGTAATTTGTTATTTTTCCTATTTATATTATTTACTAAATATAAAAGTTATTTTAATTACTATATTCACTCTTTTTATCAAAATTTATAAATTTATTTTTACATAATTCCGTGCGGAGAACAAGCTGCTCACTAGTATATATTTAAAGACCAGAAAAATACATAATCGAGCAGAGTCTAAGCAAATAAAATAAATCATAAATTCATACATAATTTAGAAACAAATTCTTAAAAATACTTATACAAAAAATAATGTTTTGATTCTCTTAGTTGGGTCCAGAAGAAGAATTTTGAACCAAATTTATATTTAATTATTTATATGTGTTGAACTAATCAAGATAGAAAAATAACTGAATCAGCTCGGTTCGAGTCTTGAAGCAAAATACAAAATTTCAATGAATAAAATAAAACTCAAGGAAATGGAAGATTTCAAGCATTTGTTTTTTTTTAAACCTCAAGAGGTTGGCATAAGAGAAAAGTACCAAACTACGCCAACTTCAAATCTAAGAAGTTTTAGGATTGAGATAGAATTGTCCTTTTGATATTCCGAGGAGGATATGTTAGGTGGTTCAAAATTTTCATTAAAAATATTAAATGTTTCGTGGCGAGATGCTTGTGAAGAGGTGTGAATAAATGCCGAGCCATTCTTGAGCCCCACACTTGTAAAACGTTTAGGCCAAGCCCGACATGAAATTAAGCGTGTCGGTCTCAGTACAGCGCATAATAACCCTGGACCTATAACATCTCGATATTTTATTAAACAACCATCTCGTCATGATATATTTGAATTCGCGTACCAACACGACATAATAAATTATTAGGCTCAATTAGGTAAATAAGTCATTCTATGAAATAAAGGAAAAAATAGTCCAGAAAAGTTATAATTTACACAAATGATCGAATTTTATAATGGCTCATCTTTAAAACCTAAAAACATTATAAATAGACGAGATTACCCTCATTAATAAGGGACCTGATTCGCGTTATTCACATAACCACCCCAGCGTAAAATATTATTCGCGTAACAACCCCAGCGTATAATAATATATTGTTTATGCATATTTACCATCGTATATTTTATTATACTATCAGTATATCATGATATATATATATATATATAGTATATTTTTATATACTATTAGTAGATTGTAGTATATCTATAGTATATTTTTATATACCATCAGTATATTGTAGTATATCTATAATATATTTTTATATATTATCTGGTATCATACACATTTTCACACCCAAGCCCGACCCCTCTGTCTTCTTCTTCATCCATCTCGCTCGAAAACAAGAAACAAGGGGAGGAAGAGAATAGTTACATAAAAACAGAAGGAAGATTAATATACTTGATTTCAATTGTTGATCAATTTCTTATAAACTTCAACAGAGGATGAAGATAAATTCGTAAAGTTCACCCAAAAAAACCAAAATCAAATTTGAATAAATTGTTTGAATTTGTCAAGAATATAACCAAATAAAATCATTTATTGTAGTTTCATAATTTTTAGAACGAAATAAATGAAGATGAAGATGAAAACTTAAATCAACAAAGCTCTAAAATTGCATCAATAGAAGACATAGAAAGACGTGAAGAAGGAAAAAACCTAGAACACAAATAATTTATAATAAGGGCATAAATGTAAAATAACAAAGAGGATCTTAACTACCAGCTTTTTCTCTTCTCTATTTTGGCAATATGTGCAAAATTATAAAAAAATATTATATAAAGGTAAAACTTAAACTTGATTAAATCTCTAATTTTATCGAATTATTATGCCGAGCTTGACTCGTTACACCAAACCGTTTATTTGACTTTAAACTTAAATGTTTAAATAGTTTTTTTTATGTATATACGTGAGGTGATAATAAAAGTTCTATTTTAATATATAAATTGTTGACTTATATTTTAGGTGAGTTAATTATTTGGCTTATATAAAATTTCATTTGATTGATATAATAAACTTTATGCTATTATTTTTTTCATAATTTATTTTGTAGGTATCGTATATGTTACAATAAATATCTTACTAGACCATTCTTCTCTACTCCCCTTTATTTAGTCAAGATACATGTATGTGTGTATTTTTTATCTTCTTCTATTTTTAATTAGATTAGTTTTATCTAATTATCAGAAATAAAAACAAATAGCTCAATTGAGTAGTACTGACCCGGATGAACACGTAAAGTGCATGACACTCATATGTAATGCACGATACACAAAAGGCCCAACACGCTTATTGCACGTCATATTTAAGGCTTAGCACGCTGAAGGCATGTGTGCCTCAATGTGTCTTTAAAAATGTTAGGTGTGATGCGTCGGCCTATCATATCTAACAAGTATGTTGTGTTGACCGACACAGTAAGCTGCCATTGTACCGACATAAAATTTGTTGTGTCAGCCCGACATGACACAATTGACACCGCTACATATGTTCAAGAGTATTTCTTTTATACACATGTTATGTCCTTCTGGTTTTATTAGAATACTCTTTATTAGCTGCAACACATTTTTAGAAATTCAAATAAAATGTTTTTGCCTGAAAAGTACTTTTACAGTGAAAAAACACTGCCAAACAACTCATCTACCAATCAAAATACTTTTCCCAAGAATCACCAACCAAGTAGTTTCTAGAAAAAAAAATTTCAATTTCAAAGAATTGTGAGTTTCGGAGTGCATTTCTTCAAAAGCGCTTACATGCTTAGAATAATATTGTTAAATATATACTTATTTAGTCTATGTTGTTTCTTTTTCAACTATGCTGTCATACTTGGAAACACTTCCTCTGTAAGCATATATCAGAGAATTTTTATTAAATGTTTCTGAGTAAATAAATATGGTTTGTACACAAAAGTGTCTACAAATAAAAATCTCGCTCAACAAACTATTAACTAAAATAATGCTTTCATACGCATATAAAATTTATATGCTTTTAAACAAAAGTTGAAACAGACCGCTAATTAGCCAAAGTAATGTTTTTATATGCATATAAAACCGCTTCTAGACAAAAGTTGAATTGCCCAATAAGAAAGTAGAATCATATCATCTAGTCGGGTGAAAATAAAAGATAAAGAAAATTAAGACCATAACTTTAGCGGAAACTTAAAAGAACGTATAAATTGTTTATGCCACATAGTAAGTCAGATGGTCAGTAGAAAAAGGTTCTCAAAACATGTCAAAGTGTTCTAACATGAAGGAAAAGCGCTTCAAACTAAATTACATATAAAATAAGGAAAAATTACACCTTACTTTTTTAAATTATTACTAATAAATACTTTACTTAAATTTTAAAATGTTACAATTTAAACATTAAATTATCTGAAACTCATAATTATAATATTAATTCAAGATGTTTTCAAACTTTGTTTATGGGCCAATGTTGGTGGGGTTTATATAAGAACTGAATGTTCTGACTTTGTTTTATACAGTCTTTTCACTGCAGGCATGGAAACGCGTACCTCTTCAATAAGGTGTAAGTTTTTCTTCATTTTGGTCATGCAAGATTCCATTATTTAGTTAATTCATACTTGTTTCTCCTTCGTCCATGTCAGCTGCCATCTCAGTCTCTCTCCCTCACTTTCACGTGTTCTCCCGGTTGACATGGCTTGGATACCATGCAAGGCCACCTAGGCTATTCGATTATTGCAATATTCGCTCATGATTGCCATGATGATTCTCTCTTGTCTTTTGTTCAACCAACTCTCTAATAGCTTTAGTTAATTACTGGTTTTAGGTTAAGCTTGCCTCGGGTTATATTACAGTACATATTCTCTTTGCATTTAGTTGAGCTAATGTAATAGCCTCATGTGATTCTGCTAAAAGGTCAATAGAATGAGTTTAGCTTCTTCTTTTTTCTATCTCTTAAGTTGGTATCAGAGCCAAAGAAGCCATCAATGGCATCACCTGAAATGAGCTCACAAAACAGAGACTCGGTTGAAAATGTTCAAAGGCAGCCAATCTAGTTTAGCCCATTTGCTAATTCGCTTCAATCAACGTTGTCAATCAAACTCGAAAGAGAGAACCACATTCAATGGAAATCACAAGTAGTTCCAGCCATAATTGGCCATGGTTTAATCAATTACATAAGGAACTCAAACCCATGTACAACTCAGTATCTTAAAGATGGAATCCTCAACCAAAGCTATGTTCAATGGCTTAGGCAGGACCAACTACGTCTCAGCTGGCTACGATCAACAGTGAGCCATCAAGTCCTTGGATCAATACTCCAATATGAAACATCAAGAAACCTCTAGTATGCTCTTCAAAGAAGCTTTGAGAACAGATCCAGATGTAAGCTTCTGGAGGTAAAAAATTCACTGTACAACACGGCTAAGGAAAACAGGACAGTAACAGACTATTTTGATGTAATGAAAGGCATAAGTGATAACCTGTTAGCTGTTGGGGATCTAATTAATGACCAAGAATTGATTCTGTATATTCTGAATGGGAAGTCCTCTAAGTTTGATCATGTAGTGGTTAATATAACTTCTAGATCTGATAATTTAATAATAGAAGAAATCCAATCTATGTTAATGATACATGAAACCAGAATAGAAAAACTGAATTTTGAAAAAGAAGCTTTAAGGAAAGCTAGTGCCACTAAACTTAAGGTTGTAAATTTTTGCTCCCAGGGACCAAGGAGACCAGGCCAACGACAATGGTCTCAAAATGGATAAAAAAATTCTGGAAGAACTCAGAACACATTTAGATGAGGCAGGAACTCCTATGGTAGAGTCACTTGACAAGTTTACAATAAGCCTAGCGTCACAGTAACT
Source organism: Datisca glomerata (assembly GCA_003255025.1). Lineage (NCBI taxonomy): Eukaryota > Viridiplantae > Streptophyta > Magnoliopsida > Cucurbitales > Datiscaceae > Datisca > Datisca glomerata. The sequence goes on from QANY01002375.1 coordinate 1,814,094, forward strand.
AGTTGTTGGTACAGGATTGATAGAGGCTTTTAGGTTACTCCACAAACAAAATTTGCTTTTGGATAGGGTTTTCCTGGATATCATGGATAGAACTCCAACATTGTCTTATCAAAACCTGCATCAAGCTTCTCCAGCTCATGTTGCCATATCTGAAGTTGGCTTAGATGAACAATGGCTTGCTGATTGTGGTGCCACTCACCATGTCACTGCAGGCTTGAACACGCTTGACATTAACAGTGAGTATAGTGACACTCTCACAGTTGGAAATGGTGAGCAACTGGCCATAACTCATGTTGGTTCTGGTAAACTTTATACATGTTTATATCCTTTGCATCTTAAATCTGTTTTTTAAAGAACCAAGCATTACAAAGAATCTAATAAGTGTTACAAAGCTATGTCAAAATAATCTTCTATATATTGATTTTTACTCTTTTTATTGTTCTATAATGGACAAGGAAACATGAATTATACTACTAGAGGGAGGCTTAGAGATGGAGTCTATGAGTTATTTGAACCAGGAAGAGCTAGAGCTACTGGACTCATCTGTCAGTTGTTTCTGCATAATGATGCCAGTCAAGAGAATGTGTCCAAGTCTGTAAATAGGTTAGGTTTCTATTCCAACAAAGTGTCGAAGTGTACATCTCAATTTTGTCCAAAGTTGTCCTATGCTTCTGAGTTTGTAACCAACTTTGAAAATCAATATAACAATGCTTTTTACTTCTAAATATGCATTTCCTATCTCTTCAGTCAATATTATAACTACTCCAACAGACACTCTGTTAAATTGGCATAAAAAACTTGGACATCCTACTTTTAAGCTCACCAAACACATAATGAATCACTTAAAACTCAAACCTATTAATGAAAATGGTGTTGTATGCACTGCCTGTCAATCTGAATGGGGTGGAGAGTAGACCCTTCACTCAAACACAATAGACATTGAAACTCCATGAAGCCTTACTATTTTTTGCACATATAATTGAGCATACTGCTCCATCTTGTAGGTATTTTTTACCGATAAAAGTAGGCTGATTTAGTGAGTCGATCAAAAATTACCCAAATAAAATTATGGCGTTTCAATGTCTTCAGTAGACCTAGCACAAATTCCATACAAATGTGCTCCCACTTCCACTCAGGTATCATAAGTGGTTGCAGAAGACTAGAGGGTCTTGCTGTGCAACCTTAACCTACTGACACAAAGGACGATGTTGTACATACTCTACTACATCTCGACTCATGTCGATCCACCAATAATGTTCCCTCAGACTTTGATACGTCTTCGTACTTTCTAAATGAATTGAGTATAGAGTGTCTTGGGCTTCACTCATAATTTCTTGTTTTAACTCCACATTGTTTCGTACTACCAATCTATCATTAAATCTACCATCATAATGACAAGCTTCATCAGTAGTGATGAAAAAATTAGTATGTTTACCATCTCCCACCTTGGTTCATAATTTCAATAGCTGTGGATCATCCAATTGTCCCGCCTTAATTATTACAAGAAGAGTTAAACAAACAATCAAAGTAGGGAGATAACCATAATTTTCTCGAGACAAAATACAGCCTGAAAGAACAAGCGAGGAGGTTTCAACATCTTCTTTAGTCTTCACATAAACTCAAGCCTTAGGTCTTCTTTTGATCATTGTTGTTGTTGTTGAAATTCCCCTTGCAATCTTTAGCAAAGTATCCATGCATACCACACTTGAAACATAAGTCTGTACCTAAATGACATTCACCAAGGTAATCCTTGCCACACCTCTGTTGTTGTTGTTGAAATTCCCTTTGTAATCTTTAGCAAAGTATCCACGCCTTGTTCTTTTTTATTGTGATTTTCACCTTTAAACTTCCTCTTATGATCATCCTCCTCCCACAAATTTCCTTTATAGTTACTTCCACCAGGCTTCTGTCCACCTAAGCAAAAATTGTTCTGGACCGAGTCTAAATGTTGTGCTCTTTCCACTAGTATAGCTTTGTTGACCACCCCATTATAGGTAGCAAGCTCGAACAGAATCACTGCTTGTCTGAAGATAACTTTCAATCCTTTCTCAAAATGTTTGGCTAATCGTGTAAAAGTAGCTTCATAGTCAGTGATAATCTTATTCCCTTACTCTAACTTGACAGATTCTCTCTCTTTTTCTTGTCGAACGCTCTTTGGAAAGTACTGGTTGAAAAATACATTCTTAAACATTTCCCAAGTAAAGTCTTCAATATTATTTTCATATTGATGTTTAATAAACTGCCACCAATCACAAGCATCTCCTTGTAACATGAAGGAAACATATTCGACCTTATCTGCGTCAGTTCACCTCACAACAAGAAATGTTTTTTGCATCTCGGTAATACACATTTCAACTTTAAGGGGGTTGGTAGTTCATTCAATACTGGTGGAGATAACTTCTTAAATTCAAAAAAATTTCCTTGACCACTGGGTGGAAGGGCCACATTTTATTGTTGAGCGTTCCCTAAAGCCGTTACTGCTTGCATAAACGTCTCTAAAGTCAGCCAGGTACCATGCTGAAAGTTCCTTGTCTCATTACCTTTCACCCCAATTGGTTCATCATTATTATGATTTTGAGCGCTCCTAGGAGGCATTCTGATACAAATAGATAGATATTTAATAACTTAACACATCTACTATTTCATTGTATTTCCATACAATGTGCAATTCATACAGTAATATCATTCCAAAAATAAACATTAAATCTTACCAGATGATTGCTAGAAGACCACCTGTGGCGTGACTCAGTAGTTTTCCCCCTCTTATATTCATTAAAAAAATTATAGTCTACTTAAACATCTAAATTTGGCTTTGATACCAAACTATGACACCCCTAGCTAAAAATACCTTATTTATTATATTCTAGGAAGTATTACATTCTTTAACGTTAATTAAACATTAAATAGAAAAGATGTAACTGATAATATTTTTTTATTTGAGCTAATTACGCTAGAGCCCCCTGACCTTCTACATATATACAAAATTGTACATGCACCTTTAAAAATTTATAGTAGTACCCCCTCACTTTCCATTTCCTTTCACGGATCCCTCTACCATGACTTCTATCCAAAAAATAGATGGAAGTCACTACATGTGAGCTTCACGTGTTATTTTTAATGGACAGTGGGGTCATTAAATATCTCATTGCCAGATGTCACTAATCCAAATTTCATTGACCAACTACCCCTTCCCTGTAAGAAAACATGCGCCAATCTTCCTCCATTTTGCACTTTTGTCTTCACTCCATTGTCGAGGGGGAAAAGCTAATTTGCAGGAGTGGGAAGAAGCTAGCAAGGGAGCTTCACTCTGCTACTTTGGTATGCCTTCAGACTTGAAGACTTCTTAGACCGATTTGAACTTGGGAAGAAGATTTCATGCATGTTCTAAAAAATAGGTACGTTTAGAAGAAAAAAAATTCCTTTACTGTTCTTCGATCTCTATTTTTACTGAAATTGGAAGCTCCATTTTTCTTTTTTGTTTTCTCATATTTGTTTGTAGTTCATAATATTTTTTAATCTGTTTATAGTTCATAATACTTTTTGTCGAATTTTTTTCTTTGCAGAAAAATGGATGTTGCAAGTTTTTTATGTGATCTGACCCACCTATGTGTGAAAGAGTAAAAAATAGTATCCCTGAATTATTAAGAGGAATGACCCGACTTGAGCTCGAAAATAAAATTTTACAATCTAAGATTAAGAAGCTTATGTGCATATGCTTATTGTTGTTGATGTGTGTTTACATTTATATTTTCAAGTATTAGGGTATTTGTCCTGTAAGTAGTTGTGTGCAACTTTATTTGGACTCCTCACTTGAAGAATAAAGATCTGTAGTCGTGCCGGGAGAGGTTATGCTTGGATGATGTGTGGAATTACTAGATGATGGTGTTATGATTGTGTCCTAAAAATAGTGAAATTCTATTGGATCATTAAGACATTTATTATAATCAATAGTAGATAATTTATTTTTATATTATATATGTGATACATTCTTATAAAATGTACACAAGTATAATAGTACTTAGTGTATCGGTCTATAGATTATACCTTAAAGAAATAAGGTATTGAACCAATAGTTCTTTTTTACTTGAAAAATATTTATTTTTCACAGTCTCGTGGAGCTGTGCAATTTACTAAGATAGAATATAGTACATTAAGTCTATCAAGTAGAATGAGTTACTTTTTCCACTAGGTGGAATACTTGGTTAATGTGCTAGGTGCATTTGAAATGCATTAAAATGAGTAATGAGTTTGATTTTCAGTAAAAGTATTGTCTTAAGAAAATCATAATTCGTTGCTATTATATTGTGAGTGCTATTAATCTTGAGAGAGTTATGAACTCATATTTAATGGTTTAGTTGTTTTCATCCACTATGGTTGAGACTCAATGAGTCAGTATATCTGTAGGTTAGATGATTGAATTGTTAGATAGTAAGGTTGCATAGATTCTCAATAATAGAGTGTCATGACACTTTTAAGTAAGTGGGATAGTACTACTTGATAGAATTCATTATGTGATCATAGCAATCTAAGTACTTAGTATCTCTAATGGTTAAATTAGAGATTTGATCATTTTATTTGACATATCAAATTATCATAGTTGATTAGTAGAACGTGATTCAAAACTCAAGGAAGAAGATGTATATAAATTAATTAGACAATACTTTATCTAATTGTACACGGTGCTATATTATGGAGGTAACACACACTGAATAATAGGTTGAGAATAATAATATGGAGTAATATAAAATATGATTGGAGTTCAATTGTAATTTTATAGTGTAATTAATCATAATAAATAATAAATAAATTCGATCATGTGTTCGGTAAGTAGAGTTTATTAATTATTTCGTCATTAATATTTTTATCTTTATGGTCCCTAAACTAGCCTATAGGATATAGGTATTGTTGTGACTAGTAATAAATATGTACGACATGGGTACCTAGTAGTCAACCAAGTCTGTCAAAATTTTAGTGATAAAAATTATAAATAAAGATTAATATAAATTAGATTTAATTGAGATATTTCAACCAATCCTAATAGTTGGATTTTACTATAACTAGGAGGCTTATATAAGATTATGTCTAAGCCTATTGGCACCATTACTGAGAGAAGAGAAAAATCATAGGGAGTGTATTTCTCTCCCTAGCCAAAATTGAGAGAGTAGAAGAAAATCCTAACTTTTTCGTTCGATTGTCCATGCACTGGTAATCGATTGACGACTTGAGGAAAGTTTATGTTCGTTCAAATATAGATTAGATAATTTAACGATTAGATTGTTTCATGATTAGATTTTAAGATCGGGAAAGTTTTCTGCTACACCAATACTTTTAGATGGATGATCAGTTTCTAAGTGAGAGATTGTTAAGTGTGGGGGCATAATCAAGTGATACGTAGAGACAAAAAGTAGACCAACCAAGGGCTTGGGGCCAGCTCTGCCGAAACAAAATCATCTCTACACGTGTTCTAAGTACTCATGGGTTTTTAGTATTTTGTATTTGTATTAGGTTGCCCTAATTTTTTCACTATATAACAAATATTTGGCAGCAAGTTCTAGTGGTGAAAACAAAGAGAGGTGTGAGGCTTGAGATATTATCTTATAATTAATTTCTCTTGATCATAAAGAAAATTTGAAGCGGTAAAGTGTACATAGCTCTCACAATCAACGTGAACCGCTATGAATCTGTGTGCGCTTTCATTTTTTGTTTTATACCATCACTAATAAATGATTAGAGCATTTTAGTCCTTATAATATTTATAAAATTTCTTATCAAATCCACAAGGTCACAAGCTCGGCTGGAATTCGCAAGTTCAATTCACCAGGCTATACCATTGTAGGACTCAATCACACTCAAAAGAAGAGTTTTATTTTTGCTCAGAAGGAATGCTAGCTACGTGCTTAACACATGTAAGTCAAAAGTTATTTTCAAGGTACTTGGCAGAATGAAGAGAAGCTCTTAGCTATAGGTAGGTTGTGTATTACAAATGGTCTTCCATCTTCGAAATAAGTAGGTCTACACTTAGTTTTGGGAAGGAACGTGGAACTTTAAGGAAGGAACCTGAACTTGTGCCTCAATTGCTCTATAACCTCAAAAGGTAGACAATGTTTCTCTTTCTATCATATCTATAATTTAATTCTAATCTTATCTTACTATATTAAACGACGCTTAAAGAGGAGAAACTTTCGATTCTCCATTTTACCCTTCAAGGCTTCTTAAAATATAATACAATTTAGAGTTTTCACATCTTTTTCATTTAATAAAAATTTTATAATGAAATAGTATTTTCTATTCAATGGTAATTTATTTATAAATAGTTTTTAAAATTAAATATTTTTATAACATTACGAAATTACAAATGTATATATCCAATTAATAAATTTTGAGATTTTTTAAGTCAATAGTAGTTTATTCGTTAAGAATTCATAAGGTTAAATATCACCATATTATTATATTATCTGAACATGAAATCTCATATACATGAATCGTAAGAAATATTTTCAAATAAAATAAATTATCACTCACTATGATAGGATATAAAATATTGATGAATATCATTTTCTAAGTTATCCAAATAGTATTGCTATATAGTACAATTCCAATAATATTATAAACAAGTAAATATATTTATTATGATGGCATTCTTTCTTTAATTTAGATTATAATTATTTTTTAAAAATAATATATTTATTTCAGTATGAATATCAATTTTAAAATCTACGTATAGTTTAAATTGCTTAACACGTATGAAGCATGTACGTTTCGACTAGTACTTTTAAAATAGGCTTAATTCAGGAGAAATTTTTGATTTTCTGAATGGCCCCTCGGTTTTTTCACAATGATTCAACAGATGTAGCCTAACAATGAACTGTCCTCACTTTCCTCGGCACTCTCTTCTAATTCCCCTCAAATCCCTCTTCCATTCAAATAATCTACTCCATTTACAGATCTCTCAATAAGTCTCTTACAAATCCCCTCAAGTCCTTTCCGTTAACTTAAACCAAATTTATTTATGTTAATTAATTATCATCATGCTATAAATATTAGAGAGATTGATTTTAAATTTTCTAACCAAAGCCAGAAAGATAACTATTTATCTCTGTATCAGAGGATTATTGGCTTCTCAACCTAAACTCTTCATCAGTGGTAGCCGCAAGGAAGTAAGACTTTCTCAATCATTTTTTCTGTTTTTATTTTGCAGATAGAAATTCATAAAAACCCAAACTCAAAAATGAAAATTAAGAAGCAAAAGAGGCAGAGAGAGGCAAACAGAAATAGGAAGGATATAAAGAGATCGAAAAGAGAAGAAAGAACAAAAGAGAGGAAAATGGAGAAAGGAGAAGAGATGACGCAGGTTTTGACCTCGACTCGATGCGGGTTCGATTTAACCATATTAATTGAAACGGACCAGGCACTGAAACTGGACTTCAACCGTGACAAAGTCGGATTTGATTTAACCGAGGTATTTGAAAGGAAACGGACCTGGATAAAGGAAGGCTTTGAGCTCGACTCGATTTGTGTTTGATTTAACCGAAGATGTTTGAAAGGAAATGGACCTAGATAGACGCAGGTTTCGACCTCGACTCAATTTAGATTCGATTTAACCGAAGATGTTGAAAGTATATTTGATCTGATTTTTACAAGTTTCATGTGGTACAAGAGCTAGATTAATGTAAGCTCTAAATGTTGGAAAGTTATGTGTGGATTTCGAAAGAATATCCTTAAATGATTTATGCACTTGAATTGTATCAAAACATAGCAAAGCAATGTGATGCATGGATATAAATGCAAAATAGTTATTTTGAATGAATGCATGCTATTCATGATTGTGAACATTTGTAAGAAAATTATTTGATGATTTTTATAAGGTTGACTAATGTATCTAGGATCATGGACTCACAATGAAGCATCGAACATTTTTCAAGAAAATGATACATCCTTGTTCACTAGTTTATGCCCCAGTATTCGGCTTCACATTGATGATGAAGACAAATGAATAATTTCTCCATATTTTGCTTATTTTTTGCACTTCTAATTGTGTAATCCTCCAATCGTGTTTTAACTTTTTTCATGTATTTATTGACTTTTCTCGCGGTGACTTTTCAGATTTCACCTCGCACTCAGACTGTCTTTCTTAGTTGCTATTCTTTTCTTCTTTTTTCCATTAGCTTTCACCTAACTACGTTTATATTTCTGAGTTATTTTAAGAGTAATTAATGATATCCTAGAATTAAGAAGAATAGGAAATATTGAAAATAATGTGAAGTTGAAGTATATGTATTTGTCTTCTGAAAAAAATAGCTCTTCACTGATGATGAACGATGTTTACAAACAAGGATTTGGAAAAATTATGGAATAAGAATTTTTTCAGTATTCGAGATAGATCTTTTTGAAAATATTTTTTTTGCCCAACTTTCTTTTTCCCATACTTAGAGTGGTCAAACGAAGTACTTCTTGGCTGCATCAAATTAATTATATGTGACAAATTGTCTCCATCCATGTTTGTCAGAATGAGAGCTCCTCCAGAAAAAACCTTTTTGACAATGAAAGGTCCTTCGTAATATTCCACGATGATCCTTTTAATATGAGAGTATCTTTTTCAACACCAAATCTCCTTCTCGGAAGCATCGGGAATGTAACTTTTTGTCATATGCTTGCATCATTTTTTTAATATAATTGCCATCTATATAATGCAATCAATCTTTTTTCCTCGATGAAATTTAATTGCTCATATCGTGTTTGTACCCACTCTGCTTCTTCTAATTTTGCCTCCATTAAGACTCTAAGAGAGGAAATTTCCACCTTGATTGGAAGGACGACTTCCATGCAGTATACCAAAGAGAAGGGTGTTGCCCCAATTGATGTTCAGACTAGTGTGATACCCATGTAGTGTGATACCCATGTAGTGTGAAAGGGAGTATCACATGCCAATCCTCATAAACCTCTATCATTTTCTCTATGATCTTTTTTATGTTCTTATTTGCTGCTTCTACTACTCCATTCATTTTCGGACGATAAGTAGATGATATGATGCATAATTGTGAACTACGCACATAATTCTTTCATCATCTTGTTATTTAAATTTGCCCCAGTGATGATCTTTTCAGGTAGACCATATCGACAAATTATTTACTTTTTAATGAACTTAACAACCGCAATTCTGGTTACTCTCGAATAACAACTCGCATCCACTCATTTGGTAAAATAATCATTAGAGATCAAAATGAAACGATGCCCGCTAGAGGCTTTTGGTGTGATGAGACCAATGACGTCCATGCCCCACATAGAGAACGGCCAAGGCACGGCCATGACATGTAAGGGGGATGCGAGTATGTAAATTTGACCCGTATAAATTTGACATTTATGACATTTCTTGGAGTACGTGATGCAATCAGATTCTAGAGTCAGCTAATAATATAATGCGCTCAAGATTTATTTGGCCATCATATGTCCGTTAACATGAACACCACAAATTCCTTCATTAACTTCCTCTATGATTTGATTCGCTTCCCTTGTATCAACACATCTTAAAAGCACCATATTATGGTTTCTTTTGTAAAGTATTTCACCTTCAAGAAGAAACTCATGGACAATCTTCTAATAATGCGTTTATCATTCTTGGAAGCTTTGGACAGATATTCCCCTTTCTTTATATATTACTTGATGTCATAATACCATGGTCTTGTGTCTGGCTCTTCTTCAATGCCCATACAGTGAGCAAGAAAATATCGCTTCTCGGTTTTTATAGGTTGAACTTCTTCTTTAAAGTCTGCGGCAAACATGGATGTTAGAGTTGCCAGTGCATCTGCGATTTGATTATTCTCTCTGGGTATATGGTTAAACGAGATCACTTCAAAAGCTCGGCTTAACTTAGTTACATGTTTGTTATAAGGTACCAGCTTGGAGTCTCTAGCTTCCCATTCCCCGTTAAGTTGTCGTATCACCAATAACGAATCTCCGTACATTCGAAGCTTCCTTATCTTCATATCACAAGCTCCTTGAATTCCCATGGAACATACCTCATATTCTGTCACATTGTTTGTACAGTCAAAGCATAGCTTTGTTGTGAATAGGAAAAACTTTCCCTCAGGAGATATGAGGATGACCCCAATTTCATGTCCTACATCGTTAGATGCACCGTCAAATAACATTGTCCATAATTCTAGATCCATAGACTCTTCTTCATTTTTAATATGATTGAGACGTTTTCATCAGGAAAATCAACTTCCATAGGCTCATAATCTTGCACTGGTTGATCTGCTAGATAATCAGCAAGTACACTTCCTTTTATTGACTTCCCCATGACAAAAACAATATCATAATCTGTGAATTCACCATTCAGCAATCCACCCAGAAAGTGATGACTTTTCAAAGATATACTTGATTTGGTCCATCTTTGAAATTAACCAAGTGGTGTGTATCCAGGTCCACGTCGTTTCTTCATCTTTGGTTATATCGAACCCGACTTTATCACGGTCGAAGCCCGGTGTCAGCGCCTAGTCCGTTTCAATTAATATGGTTAAATCGAACTCGCATATAGTCGAGGTCAAAACCTGTGTCTATTCAGGTCCACGTCGTTTCTTTGGTTAAATCGAACCCGACTTTGTCGCGATCAAAGCCCGCGTCAGTGCCTGATAGGTTTCAATTAATATGGTTAAATCGAACTCGCATCTAGTCGAGGTCGAAACCTGTGTCTATCCAGGTCCACGTCATTTCTTTATCGAACTCGAATTCAGTCGAGGTCAATGCCTGTGTCTATCCGAGTCCATTTCATAAGTTCATCATTTCATGGAACCCGAATAAGTCAAGGTTTCTATTCTCCTTATCCATATAGTATTTTCTCGATCAAAATACTTATCTACACATTCGTACATCATCTAAGTTTAGAAGCGTGAACAAAATGGGACAGCTGTAGACAACGTATTTTGTCTGGTCTAATACTTTAAATACACACACTTTGTTTATTGGTTTATTTACTAGTATTAAAATATGTGTCTGATTTTTTGAAAAAAAAAAGCACAATGTCTAAAATAGATAAATAAAGTAGGGACTAAAAATATAAGGAAAAAGTTCAAGGACTAAAAAAATAAAAATAAAAGAGCATAAGGACTAAAAGAAAAGGCGAAACCCTAATTTTGCCTATAAATAAGAATGTGGTCTTCACTTGAGGGAAGTCTTTTGGAGTGAATAAGAGATCATTTTGGGAGAGAGAAAGATAAGTCTTGAGAGAGAATGAAATGATATCATTTTTAGAGAGAGTGTGTGTGAGAAATCAGAGATATTTTCTAAGATAAAAAGAAAGAGATTTACATTTATATTCATCTATTCATATTCTCTCATTCTTTTTAAGGTAGTTTAAATTTCTTGCACATTAGCTAACAACATTATTTGTTCTTTATTCTTCATCATCTCTTCTTCATACACATGTAGTGCATAGTATTTGTTTCATTTTTCATATATAAGTGTTTATTCGTTCTTCTTCATCTTTTACTCTTAATCTTGAATTTTATTTGTGCATTGATGAATTTTCTACAAATTTGATAATGAGATATCTTTGTCATCAACTCAATCGATGAAGATGATGATAAAACTTTTGAGGGGTGTGAAATTAACCCAATATGAATCAAACATTTAATAGGTTAAAAGTGTACATTTGATATAAAAATCTCTTATGATAATTTCTCATACATAAAACAGAGAGTTAGATATCTATATAAAAATTTTGCAAATATTTGAGCTTTGAAAATGTTAATGTTCTCATAAGTCTTTTCATTTTTTTAGATCTTGTTCCTATTTTAGTGACACTTTTTTGAACTAGTTATCATCCATAATCGTTCCTTTGTTATTTGATTCGTAATGATGAAAGAAAGAAAATAAGGGTAGGTAATAAACTAAGTAGTCCAAAATTAAAAAGAGTATATTTATATCCAAAAAGAAAATTCTATTTTGAAATTTTTAGTCATCGTGTTTTCGTGACACTCGGTTAACTAATTACCATCTGTAATTTCTCTTTTGCTATTTAAATAACAATGATTGAAGAGAGAAAATAATGGTAGTTAATATGTTATGTAGTCAAAAATTATATATTAATGTCGGTTATGCATTTACACATGTATATATATATATGTATATTATCTTAATAAAATTATACATACATAAGTTAATTTATTTAAATATAACTATTTAATATAATTTTTTAAAAATAAAATAATTATATTAAAATTTTAAAAAAATATTTAATGAAAGTCAAGGTTGGAAACAAACAGATGGTGACCTCATGTGTCCCCTCCCCTTTTCTTTTCTCTCTTTTTTTGTTCTTTTTTATTTTTATTTTATTTGTCTTTTGTTTTATTTTATTATTTTATTTTTCTATTAATATATATTAGTGTTTATTCTAAATTATATATTTATGCATATTCTTTACATATTTCACATGCTATTCATTTTTTTTACTCTATATATCATCATCAAATTTTTCATGTATTTCTAACTTTTCGTTTATCCATTTTTTATTTATAATTATTATTTTTCTTATTTCTTATTTATTTATGTATCATTGTCATATTGTCATGCTTACAATGTGATTCTTATCTCATTTTCTCATAATTAGAGTTAATGTTTATAGAAGTGTGGATTACAACATTAACAAGTAGATTTAAAGTTTGTTAATTTCATTATTAGTTTTTTATTAAAAATTCTGATGACAAACTTTGAGATTTATGAGATACTAAACTTCTCGAGCTACTGAGGTGAGAGTTTATTTTTTGGATACCAAGAACAACTCCAATAATGCTTTGATTTTTAAAAAAATTAAAAAAATTAAAAAATATTTTTCAATGATCTTTGTATCACCCATTAAAGGTCATTTACTTTGTTTCATTTTATGATATAAAACATACCTAATAAGACATTCAAAACTAAATTTCTTTAACATTGTCTTAAATATAATTTAGACAGCATTTGATTAAATTTAGTAATTATTTTTCATAATGGGTGTTGTGGGGTGCTAATACATTCATCACGTGTAATTGAGCCACAAACTAATTTTGAATTTTAGCAGACTAAAATATTTGATTTTAAAATTGAGTAACCAATCACATTTTAAAATGATCGGTAACGATTCTAAATTTTTTTTCTTCACAAATAATTTTTTAATCATCATTCTGTATCGCATGTATGTTGCGACAATTATTTATAAACTTCAACTTATTATTTACTACTGTCGTCTATGAAGTCGTTAGTGAGGTTTAGAACAATGTGCTTTGATTTATTAAAATTTAAAAACGATATCTAGGTCGTTTTGAAACTTTCAGAAACTACCCTTGCCTCCCACAAAGTCAACCCTCGTCTTCTTTGCGATTAAACCATAGCTCAGATCTTCACAAAAGGGTGAATTTCTCCTTCAGAAATGGAAACAACCGCGTTCTCAAAGCTTCCCGACGACTTCGTCCTTAAGATTTTCAAGCTAGAAGACGACCCACGCAACTGGGTAAGACTAGCCTGCGTTTCCCCCAAATTCTCCTCTTTGATACGTAACATCTACTGGAAGAACAAATGCCTCCACACTTTCCCTTTAGTTGCGTCTGATCATCTATCTTCTCCCTCCTCTGCTCCTCCTGGTGGCTTGGCCTCCCTTCACAAGATCGTTGTATGCTGTCCAGGCCTCGTCCACCCCGGCGTTGTCCTTGAAAACTCCGATTTCAGTCACGAACGCGAGCTCGGTCCTGACTCCTGATGAGAATTACATGAGATTGGATTCGTCTCAGCCGCCTGAACCAGAAAACGGGCCCTGTTCGACCCGGTTGGAAGGTCATATAGATAGGGATGCTCCTAGACTGGAGAGTGCTTGGTCACTGTACGACGATCTTTATTTCGATACCATTTACAGTGAATGTGAAGCTCTAGATGGCACCCAATTCGTGGAAGAGGTTAAAACGACGTCGTTGGAATGGGTGGACAAATGCTCTATTGCGAAGAAGAGGAAGGTAAAAAGGTCAATGAGGTGGCATCTGGCTTCAGTGATTTGGAATTTGAGAAGGGAGAAGGGAATAAGCACGCTGCTGAACAGTCGTTTTAGATATAGTCTGTACATATGTGATTGGCCTTAGTGTGTTCATATCGAGGAAAAGCGGTATTACATGTTTTTTCGAGGAATTTTTAAAGATTGCATGTGCGGAGGACGATTAAAGATGGAGGTAGGAGTAAGATTAGTGTTAATTGTGTGTTTTGAGAGGTTCGGCTCAAAACGACGTATTATTGATGGGTTCTTTTTTTTAATTTTAACAAATCAAAATGATGCAGTTCTAAGACTCACTAACGGTTTTATAGACGGAATGTTATATTTGACAGTAAATAATAAGATAAAAGTTATAAATAACGAAAATAATGATTCAAGATCATAAATGACAATAACTTGATAATTTAAAAGATCAATTTATAGTATCATAAAATATTTTAATTAGGTGAAGCTTTCATCCAAATAATTTTTTCTGTTAATAGAAATATATTCCAAGAAAAGCCAAATAAGCAGATTACCAAACTTTGAATAAACCAAATAACTTTTTTGTCAAAGAATCAAATAACTATTTACTAGAAGAATTTTGTTTTAGATTATAAGCCATATACATTTTTAAAAGTCATCAGTCATCAGTCAATTTTATTTTCATAGGTTTTGCAAGAAAAACCCGACGCAAAGGTAATCTCAATAAATTTACCCAAATTTAGGGCGATTGATAAAAACACAAAGGTAATCTCTCAGAAAATGCAAACACAGGATTTTTTTTGTTGAGAAGCTCATCGACATGTTGGACAATCCAAACAAAAAGGAGGAAAATGACATTGTCTGGATGTGAGAAAGCTCAGTTGAGTTGTGCTATGCAGAGCTTTTGTGAAGAATCTCCAATCATCCACCAACCATCAATGCCTTTAGGTAGTCAAGTCAAAATATTTGGTTCATTCTTACGCAATTTGAGAACCTATAATACTCAAAAGCATATATAGATTTACTAATTCTAATCTATACAGTATGATAGGACATCTATTTCTGTTGTTCTGATTATATAATCTATGGGTGAGCAGACGTATCAACTATTTGATACTGTTTTTGGCTGAGTAAAGCGACTCTCTTGTCCTCCACTGTTGATGGTGCATGTCGCTGTAAGCCTGCTGTAGTTGTATTCCAACGTACCACCCCCATGACAATTAGGAATCACACGACACGACACGACAGGTTTCTTCCACTTTTATCGTATGCATGGTGAGTGATAGTGAGAGTTGTAGACATACACCAACCAACACTTTCATTTTTAAACATGAACCTCCTAGTAACATGCCTCTCCTCTCCTGATCCAAGTCATTAACTCAAATCCCAATAATCCAGCTTTTTAAATTATATCACAACATTTTTTTGGATTCCGCCATGATCCTGGTAGAATTATTTCCAGGAAAAAGTTACATGTGGCCCTCATTGTCTTTTA
Source organism: Datisca glomerata (assembly GCA_003255025.1). Lineage (NCBI taxonomy): Eukaryota > Viridiplantae > Streptophyta > Magnoliopsida > Cucurbitales > Datiscaceae > Datisca > Datisca glomerata. Next base: position 1,829,567 of record QANY01002375.1, read on the forward strand.
GAGAGAGAGACAAACATGGCCCTGCATTCATAAGGGATTTAATATGAAGAAAAGCAGAAGATGGTCGATCTATCAAAGCTCGGAGTGCAGAACAGCAGAGCAACTGATATAGGTCTACAGATTTTGTTTTTCCCAACTATGTAACTCAATCTTGACCCATTGAAGTTGAAGAACTATTTCAATAATTTAACATATTGAAACACTATGGTCTTTGAAAGAGACAGTTGTTGATCATTTGACATCATAATATATTGATAAACAGAGTTCCACTAAGTGTTAAGTACTCAGAAAAAATCCAACATCTTCAACTTCCAGTAATAATCTACAAGCCAAAATGACTTGCACCACAATCACACTCACAATCACAAACCTAATCAACATGGACCTTTTGGGAAAGTTCATAGGGTCAGAAAATAGAGAATTTAATAGTCAGTTCAAACTTCAAACCAATGGTCAATATTAGCAGCTTCTAAAGCTGCAAGATGCTCTGATGGCTGCCCAATTCTGAACTGTAATTATTTAAACATAAAAATATTTCTATTTTTTTCAGCTAAAAACGATGATTGATTTAATCTTTCATGTCATTGCTTCTGGAAAAAAAATTAACAGATGACATAAATCACACAAACATCTCCCTATATAAGCTAAGCTCGTAAAAGTCTTTCCTTTTTTAACTACTTTTGGTACATACAAAAGATGAACAAATCTAACCCTTAAAAACCAGAAAGAAAACTTGCAAAACTGAACTGATTAACCCCAAAAAAATGAAGAAAGCATAATTAACCCCAAAAGAGCTTCTTTTTTTAATCCCAACTCTCTTTTCAATTAAGCTTTTCCAATTGTTTTGATTTTTATTTTGTTAGAAGAAGGATCAGAGTGGAGCAGAAGAACAAGAAGGGCACCTGATGAGACCGTTCTCATTGCATTCTGTACAAGTTTTGAACCCACACTTCTCATTGTAAAGCTTGTGACTGCCATTGCATTCTTCACACAGAACAAACCTATAGCCGCCGCACACGTCGCACACGCCCTGTTCAGCCGCCGGCAACCTTTCTACTAGCTTCTTTAGCTCACCCGCCTCGTGTAGCTGAAGGATTTCCTCGGCGCCGCCTATATAACTTCCGCCGATGAAAACCCTCGGTAACCTCAACTCTTTTGGACCAAGTATATGCTGTAGCTCGGTTAAAAAACTCGAGTCCATCGATAGATCTCTTTCGTCGATTGAGACGCGAAACCCCCGGAGTATAGATCGGACGGTCCTGCAGTCTTCGAATGTTGACCTAACCACACGGAGGCTCGTGAAGTATACGACGATACGTTGCTCCGCGTCAGGGATGGGCGCCGACGGTTCAGATTCTATCCGGGGAGATTTGGCGGGTGGGTCTGAAAATGCATCGGAGTGTTGTTCAGGTCGGGATGGGGGCTGAGCTTCGGGTTCGGTTTCGGGTCGGCGAAGGTCTAATTGAGTCGGCGGGCGAGTTGACCATGCGCGGAGGAGCGAGTTGACGACTCGGACACGGTGAAAGACGGAGATTTTCTTGACGGTGGGTTGGGAGTTTTCGTCGGCGCAGAGGGATTGTATGTCTTTAAACGAAGAGCAGGAGAACGGTGAAGATGGTGATGTCGTGTTATGAATCCGGACCGCTGATTTGCTCTTCGACCGCCACATCGAGGGAATGGCTCAGATTTCAGAAATCGGAACCCAAGGTCCGGAAGATAGAACGATTGAAAGTTAAAGAGGATTGAAAAGGTACGAGCTAGAAAGAGAATTGGGTTTGAATGATTGCTTGAAGCAAAGGCTATGGTGATTGAAGGAGGAGCTGCAAAAGCTGGTAATATTTGCAGAGGATTGAGAAGGCTAATAAAGCTTCAGCCTTTTTACTTTACATTTAGCTTTTGAAGGGGAGAAGAGAAGAGGATTAGGCGGTTGGTTAAGGTAGTTGATAAAGAGAGGCTGTTTGTTTTGTGTTGCTTTAATGAGAGGTTTAAGAGAGGAGGGAGGACGAAGGGTTCTAATTAGTAAGATTGCATTTATTTGGGCCAACTATAGTTAGAGATCGGATCACTTTTACATTTCCGAAATTTTTTCTGAGCATTGATGCTGGGAAAAATAATTGTCATTGGATATGTTGAGATTAATCTGGGTCATTGATGAATCTTTTAACTTTTAACCTAAAACATAAGTTTTCTGTTTCCATTAGATTTTCTCTTTGTACAATTTTCCCCCACTCTTCTTATTTTCATTTTCATTCGAAAGCTTCCACCAAGCTCAGTCGCCGTTATGATATTGGTGCTCTCATTCATTCTCTCATTCTCTCTGTCTCTCTCTCTCTCTCTCTTATGGTGTACTACGAAGTAGGTACCATCAAATTTAGGTCTTTCTACAATTTTGTCATTTTTCTTTTCATTTTCATTCGAACCCTAAAAGCTAACGAAACTCAATTTCCCCCGCCTCTTTGTGCGTCGAAGCCCTCCTTGCGTTGTGCAATGTCCAAGGTGGGCGTGGTGCTCTCTTTGTGTTATCTCTCAATCATTTTGCTCTCCACCGTGCCCTATCTCTGTCATTCTCTACAAGGTAATCGTTGTGCTCTACAACTCGCATTTTGCTTATTCTCTTTCTCCCAAACGGTTGTAATTTTTTACTTATGAGGTCCGATTTCTCTGTCATATGCTGCTAGATTAAGTACTTCCAGGCAGAAGATTGATGTTCAGAAGCATTTCAACCGCTGAAACAAGCACCTTCTGATTTCTCTTCTTATGCTTTACTTTTATCTATTTTCAAGAAACGTGTTTTGTTTTGACTTTTTTTAGCCTCTCTCATATATTTATTCTGTTATCTCATGCCAATAAAATATTACTGTTAAGAATATGATTTGGTTGGTTTTAAGCTTCAAAAAGATAAGAAGAGCTTGAGGAAGTGAGTTCGGTCTTAGAGGCATACATATAGTTTTTGGCGAAGGATTTTGCAATTAAGGTAAGTTTTATAGTTTATTGTATGATGTAGCTTCTTTCACATATCAATTCCATTTTTCATAGTAAACAAATATCAATGGTGATGTACCTTTAGGTTACTAGATTAATTTGGAAAATAAATGAAGAAAGTCTTGGATTGAAACTAAATGTTGTTGAATTTTTGTTGTGGCCACATCTTTGAAGGTTTAAATAATATGATTAGTACGATTGATGATGCTTAGGTTTGGTTTCTTTGGGCTGCCTTGAGAAGGAACTAATTTGAGATGTTTGAGTCTATTACTTGTTCCCAATTTGCTCTTTTTTCCAAATCGCAAGATTGCTTCTACTTATCCACTGACATGTTTTACTATAATTCTAGTTGTAGCCAAACCAAGCCACTTTAGATCTTTAACATCTATCACACTTTGTGGAGTGTTCTTGTTTGTCTATCTTTTTGTGGTAATTTGTAGGTTAAAGATGTTGTCATGATGGTCTTTATTGTCTTTGCAGGTGAGCCAAGTGGAGCAGCAAACGTATACATGACTTTCATGGTTATTAAGTGCCTAGTAGCTGGAAATAATTTCTTCATTGATAATTGGTCAGATTTAATCTAAGAGTTTAATTATGTCAACCTTTTCATTATTTGGCCTATGCCGTCAAGTTTGCAAATTTTGCAATGTTATTGTAATTAGAACAATATTTGTTATTTTCACATTTTGCAAAAGTAGATAACTGATAGTGCCTTGTGTCTCATAGTACATTGGTATGAGCATCTAGTTACATATTTGTGTGTCTTGTTATACTAGGAAGAGGATGGAAAGTCTTGTTGTTCAACTTACTGATAAGAAGCATTGGGATGATCTTGTCATTATCATTGTTGTGGTATGCACCTATCTTTCTTTGGTCGTATGTTTTTTAATGTGATTATTGATTTGGTTGGATAGTCGTTGGTATAAATATACATTTTGATGTCTTATTTTGGTATAAACTGAATAATTTTTCCTATGTTTTCATGCTTCCCGAATTTATCTTACGAACTGACCTGCGAAAAGAAAAATGAAGGAAAAAATATATCTACTAGAGTTATGACAACTGACAGGCTCATAAATTATACATCAAGTGTATTAATGAGCTTATACATAGTTTATGTTGTAGAGGTGAGAGTATGTTTGAAAATGCCAGGACATAATAAGTGTTACTTGTTAAATAAAATTTATTATATTTTTTTGTGTCGCCTGAGTAAGAAGAGGAAGATGAATTTATTATATTTTTTTGTTTCATACTATATGCTTATTTTGAAAGTGGATGGCATTCATGCTAATTATTCTGATTCAATGATAGTTATAGTAAGGTTCAATATTGATAATGGTTTGTGGTCGTGACTTTCTTTAGAACCAACCTGATAATTTTATAGTGATATTGCTTCTTCATGATTTTTCTTCTTGGTAATATTATTTTCCATATGATTGAAGGTTCTCTTGTTAAAATTGGTGACACTGATTTAAATGGCTTCTTGAAGTACAGATGTCCTTTATAAAATAAGGGTTACTAATTTTTAAAGTTCTTTTCTTGAAGCTTGAAGAAATGCAAGGACCTCTATGAATAGTACATATCGGAGATGATAAACGCATTGCAACTTGATCCTGAGGGTAAAAATGATGCAGCTGAAAACAATCACTAAAAAGTATCAGGGGATTTTAAATTAAGTTATATCGTAGCAAGGTTGTATCATGGTCTTTGAAATGTAAAATGTTTAGAAGGGATTTGTAACAAAAAAAAAGAATATTCATATATAGTGATTCTAATAAATGAGATTCTTATTTAAAGAAGATTTTGCATTAAATTTTTTTTATATGTTGGTGAGTTTATTATTTCATAAAGATTTACATATGAGATTAGTACGTGAAAATGATTAAGTACGTGAAAATAATTAAGTGTTTGAATAAGAATCTCATTTATTTTGGGTATGGCGATTAGGTTGTATGTTTTTGGTAAACTCCTTTAAGAATTATTATTTTATACGTATTTAGTGAATCTCACTATGTAATTTCTAAATCCTAGTATGTATTTGATGAACTACTCCAAGAATTATCAATTTGTACGTATTTAGTGAACTCCACTACATAGTGGGGTACAAAGAGAATCTTGAATCAACAAACTAGGCGATTAGGACCCAAACAAGACTTTGGTGATCCTAATCGCCTATTGGTCAGCAAATCGCGTGTCATAACAGGCGTTTAGGGCCAACGGATAGCGTTTGGACCCCAAATGCCATATATAAAAGGCATTTGGGGCCGATCGATGGAGTTTGGCCCTTGTCCCAGGACACAGGCCAAACGTCTGTTAGTATAATGTTTGGGGCCCAAACGCTACAAACAGGCCCCAAACACCATATATAACAGGCGTTTGGGCGCGACCGTCAGGCGTTTGGGCATTTGGGCGCGACTAACAGGCGTTTGGGTACGACCATCAGGCCCCAAACGCCATTCATGACTGGTAAATCTCCAATCATGAATGTTATTTGAGGACTGTTGATAGCGTTTGGTCCCCAAACGCCATTGTAACAGGTGTTTGGTTTGTGTCCTATCGACACAGGCCAACGCCATTGTAACAGGCGTTTGGTCTGTGTCCTATCAACACGGGCCAACGCCTTTGTGTCAAGCGTTTGGTTCTAATACTCCAAATTATGGATAAAAACACCTGGTTGAAAACATTATTTATAGTTTGGGACCAATAAAATGTTTGGATAGATTGACAGTTTGTAAGCGCGAGACGAGCCATAACATGAGGGGAGAAACTACTCTTCGTAGAATCCAATTGGATAGATTCATGGTTTGTAAATCTTATCCTTGGAATCCAGTTTTAAATTTTAACCAACGATTCGATAAAACCTCCCCATAAATATTTGTTCACCCACAATATCAATTGCATATTTATATTCATAATATGTCAAACGTCTGTCATGCAACTTTGACAAATTTATATTCCAAAAATAAACTTAGTATCCAATCCAAACAAACTTAGAATCTAAAAAAAGCTTAAAATCCAAACATAGAATCCAACATATTTATATCCACAAAAAGTTGATAACAACTTTGACAAAACATCATGGTGCAACTTTTCTCTTTTTTGACAAAGCATCATGTGAATGTTTTATACGTCCTTCATGTTCCCGTTCTGATTCAGTATCCTCATTGGTGTCGTCATCATGGTCGTCTTCATCATTATTACTGAATCTCTACCATGGTCATCATCTTCATCATCATCATTCTCATGCCTGCTTGCTTGAGTTTCATACATGTGCAGGCGTTTTTGCAACTTCGCCTACAAGTGTACATATTCAGTATATTTTGATTTTAAACTAAAAAATAAATAGGGAAAGATCGGAAGTTTACAATTTTCTTATCATTTTTTTTCATTGATGCTTTGGCCTTCATCATCGCCTCACGTGCGCTTAACATTTTCTCGAGTAATAGCTTGTTTAGACCGCCAATCATGCGCATCATGTCTGCCACGCATGTCGCCGGCACTTGCATTATTCGAATTGCACATTAATATGATATTGAATGACTAAATAATAAATATTAACATCATAACTCACATAATCGACTTCAGTAGATGGAAGACCCTGGACTGGAACATCATTTGGAATGTCAACCAACTCACCACCACCATCTGGGAGTGGTAACTGAATCTGCCACGATGGTAGTGGGATGTTAGCTACTCTTATATCATCAACGGTCACTCTAGCCAACCTTGATGCTCCCGGTACTACTGTGACAATTACGGTTGCTGGTACTGTTACCTATACATAGTAGATTATAAAATTACATTGTATAACAAGATGAGTAATCTCCTATATTTAAAAATCACTTAGAGACATTTAACACCTACGAAGATGAAGCTTCCCCATCATAGTTGTAAGACAACCCCTTTTTCCGGAATTCATCATATGTATCTTCATTATCGCCATCCACATCCTAGATAAAGTGTGTGGCTCTAAAACCTCCAAGACCACCAGACAGATCATCTCTGGTAAATGGTTGATCACATAATATTGAACTTTGAGGGTTTGTATAGGATGTACGGTGCTTCAGTTCCCATACTTTGCCATGAGACGCGCTCACCCAAGTACCATGCTCTTTCAACAGGTCCTTGCAGCAAGATTCTCATGGTGGTAGGAGGTATATTGTCGATGCAATAGTCAAGCAACTATGTACGTTCTCCCTAAGGGTATTAATTGATCTGCAAGTTCAAAAACAAATATGTTGTCAGTAAAACAATATTCATACGGGGGGCTATATAAGAATTGATATAATAAAACATTTACCTCATTGGGCTTCACGTATGGAAGTTTAACACGAAATTATTTGAGGTAGTGACCAACATCCCTTGTCCCCGACGCAATGTCTATCCAACATGCTGCTCTCGGGAACGTTTCTGGGCCACCTAATGGTCTGCTCAGTGCCAAACACGGAAAGTATTCACAAGCCCTTACTTCCCATGCTCTCCAAAAACCCTCTGTCCCTACACTTTTTCCTTGGCATATAGAGTTCATATTACAATACGATACGGACAACGCCGAACCACCCCAATTATACTCTTGTATATCATCTATTTTCTTTAGGCTCGGGAGGAAGTACAAATAAACTTTATTGCTCACAAACAATTGTACTACTCTAGAGCACCAGCAGAAAGACTCTGGTCAAAATTTCCTTCTGCTTAGGAGTAATACACTCGTACCTAGAATAATTATCAAATATCCATTGATAACTAACTTTTTTTCATCCAACCTTCGACAACGGTTTTCCAACTAGCTTTTATAAAGCCTTCTTGTTCTTGTAGAGTTCCAAATCACAGTCTAGTTGGCGACCATCAACTTTCAGGCCAGTTAGCGTAACAAAGTCCAATGGGGTCATTGTCATTTCACCCACTTCATCTATGTGAAAGGTGTGGGTTATATCTCACCATTTCTCGACCAGAATTTTCAATAAAACACGATCCATCTGACCATTTTTTAATATACTTCTAAAATACCTAAATTCGGAGGCATCGACATTCCTTCTCACATTTTCAGGAAGGCTACTGTACCATCGAGCTACTAGTGTAGTGTTCCCAAAATAATGAATACCAAGATCATAGAACTCAGTCTAAGAAACTAAAATTTAAGTATGACTCAGTGAAAAATGTGTGTGAAGAAAAATGTACTATGATCCCTATTGTGACATTTCGTCGAACAGTTTACGGGCAATAAACATACACTATAATTTTTCATCCAAAACATATATATCTACCAATAATCATACATTTCTATAAGCATCACATAAAAAACACCCAATTTTCAAAATGTTTCAAGTATCTATCTGGTGTTTTAACAATATAACACATAACAACCAAATTTTTTGTTAAAGAAGCTTACATTTTATCCTTGGATGGGATATAGCATTTCAATGAACATGTTACGGGAATTCATATAAATATAATATAAACCTCAATATGGAATTTTATCAAAGCACCTTACGGATAATGAAAAAAGTACACCATATAATTCATTATAACATTTCATCGAACACTTTACGGGCACTCATGAAAACACTATAATTTTCCATCCAAGACGTATATTTCTACCAACAACTATACATTTTTATAATCATTACATAAAAAATACCCAATTTGCAGAACGAATCAAGTATATATTAGGTGTTTTAACAATATAACACATAAAGTTCAAAATATTCAAAGAAAAACGTACATCATGTTTCCTACGGTGATTTTGACTCTTTGCACAAAATCTTTTCACCCCATAACTGGTGGCATCGTATGGCCCTTTCGAGACGCTCGCACTCGAACTTGATTGCGTCGTTAAACTCAATGTTCCATTTGTAACTTTATGTTTTCCTTTAGCCATTATCGGTGAAAAATGTAATATTAGAAGGATATGGGGTTTGGAGTCATGGGTTGGAGGGATTTGACTCGGATTTGGTGTGGGTTTTGACTCGTGTGTTGCAAGGGATGTGTTAAATGTGAGATTGCGGGTTTGACTTGTGTGTTGCAACGGATTTGACAAGGTTTTGATTGATTTTGGGCTATGAAGAGAGAGATGAAGAAGAAGGAGAATAGGGTTTGAGTATAGAAAAATGAAGTGTTGAGAGAGATGGGGAAGGGTGGGTATCGATTTTTAAGAATAAGGAGTAAGGAGTTTTTTAATGTTGGGGTTAATTTTGATAAGAAATAAGGTTAGATTTTAAAATTAATTTTATAGGAATCAATTAATTAAAACATAAAAGGTTATTTTCCAAAAATTATGAGGTTATTATTATAAAACAAAAAGGTTAAATTTCAAATTTTAATATTTAATTTCAAACTTTTTAGCGGATATGCTCGATTTAACAGTAGAATCTGACCTTAAGTACTATACATGTTCGTCAAACTGATAAATAGCATTTACCGACCATCATAACATTACTTACATATAATTATATTTGGTGAAAACTCGTCTCGTTCGATACTTGTCACAAAAGCACAACAACAATATCAATGACAACTTTTATCGAGTTTATGAATAAGTGTTCAATTGTTTCAGGAATCCTTAATTAATCCAATTTAATTTCACATAGTAAGTGAGTATCATGAATGTTTGCATTGAAACAATAAGTTTTTTCTATTTTTATCAATGATTTTTTCGGTGTACCGTAAATAATTATAAAAATTTCAATTGAAAGGAAAAATGTGAAGAATGGCGATTAGAGTCATATAAATGGCGATTGAAAGAGAGATTGGCGATCACCTATTTCAACATGGCGTTTGGAGACTCAAGTAGATGATTGGAGGCAATAAACTGGCGATTGGCTTCGACAATGGCGATTGGCACCTTTAGGATGGCGTTTATGGGCTAAATATAGGCGATTCGCCTATTAGGTATGGCGATTAGGTTTTAGGGGTTCACCAAATATATAGTGGTGTACAACAAATTCTTTAAGGTTCACCAAAATTTAAAAATTCTTTTTTTTGAACCCCAGCACGTAATTGGTGAAGCCCAATACGTATTTGATATACCCCTCCAAGAATTATTATTTTGTACGTATTTAGTGAACCTCACTACGTAATTGGTGAACCCTTCAAAGAATTATTCTTTTGTACATATTTGGTGAAGCCCACTACGTAATTGGTGAACCCCTCCAAAAATTATTATTTTGTACGTAATTGGTGAACCCTACTACGTAATTGGTGAACTCACTACGTAATAGGTGAATCCCTCCAAGAATTATTCTTTTATACGTATTTGGTGAACTCCACTACGTAATTAGTGAACCCCTCAAAGAATTATTCATTTGTACGTAATTGGTGAACCCCACTACATAATTGATGAACCTCACTACGTAATTGTTGAATCCCTCCAAGAATTATTCTTTTGTACATATTTGGTGAGCTCCACTATGTAATTGGTGAACTCCTTCAAGAATTATTATTTTGTGCGTATTTGGTGAACCTCACTACGTGATTGGTGAACCTCACTATGTAATTAGTGAACACCTCCAAGAATCATTCTTTTGTACGCATTTGGTGAACTCTACTACGTAATTGATGTACCCCACTAGGTAATTGGTGAACTCCACTAGGTAATTGGTGAACCCCACTACATATTTGATGAACCGAAAAAAATATGCTACCTGATGGGCTTTGTGTGGTCCAGATTGCTCCAAATACAATCTAAAAATCACAATAACTCAGCATCCATACGGCGAAAAAATTCACGGCATGATAAAATTTTCCAAAGAGGTCTTGTTTAAATTTTAGGTATGTAGGAAAGGACCATACTTGTCCTGACCAGATGAAGAATTGTCCTTACTAGGTTAAAAAAAATTAGGACTTGGCCTAATTATTTCGTGTGCATATGTTTGGAAAAATAAGTTACGCAGTAACAATAAATATGAATATTCATCAAAATAGTTTATTCAATCAATATACAATAAAATATGGGCTAAATAAATTACATTTTTGCTGATATTTTTTTAAAAACTACTCATTCATAATAATATAGTTTATTATGTACAAACTAAACCAATGACTATTCATGATTTCATAATTGAATCATTACATACCAGTTCTAAAAAACTAGATGTATGATAAAACTTCGTTTAAAAGAATGTGGTAGAAAGCAACGTGCGACTTGAAAGACTTGATCAACTGTGGATTCTTACATCCACCATTTCATATTATATAGGAATGAAGATGTTCTTGACTCGATATCGTTTGTTCTGTTCCATTATAACCCTCATTTTTATTTTTTATTTATTTGTTGGGGGGAGGGGGTTGATGGAACCAATACATGATGAAACTCGAGTAGAAAATATTGATTAAGGATGAGATATTGTACTTGGTGCACTATTATCAAACAAGAAAATCAGACATAAAAATATATAGGTATCTTTTCTTTTGGGGAAATGATTAAGGATGAGTTTGAGAACGCCGTGTCTAAAAATATAGTAATACATAAAAAAAATATTATTTTAAAACACATTTACTTGACAAGTGTAACACATTTTGGTATGTGAAAACAAATCTACTTGATAAATGTTGTTTAAAACATATTTTGATATGTGAAAACATTTACTTGATAAGTGTTGTTTAAAACACATGTTCAATTGTTTCATAAAATGATTCTACAAACACACTACATACTTTAAAACATATTCAAGTATTTCATAGAAAGATGTATGTGAATAATTTTAAACTAAGATAATGGTATTTTAATTTATAAAAACAGTTCTAGTCATAAACGCTCCCAAAACCCCCTAAGCCTTTTTAATCTAACTAAATTTTTTTCATTAATTGTACTTGATCAAAGTTAAGTAGCCTTTTATAATTTATACTTGAAGCTTTTAGCTTGTTCCATCTTCTTTGGTACTTGTATTGTTGCCTAAAAACGTTAATTATTTAACTACATTACATGAATGATGAATGCCTAACTAATGGCATCTTCCATATGGAGTACCAAATTTTGTTGTGATTCTTTCATGGAATTTTTTTAATAAAAAATGCAACATAGGTATCTTTTCTTTTGGGGAAGTAACATGAGATATTGTACTTGGTGCACTATTATCAAACAAGAAAATTAGACAAATGGGTGAGACTTTACTTGGAATAGATGGTTTTCATATTGAAAATCAATTATGAATATATGCATGCAAGAAAGAAGTAATGTCACGTTTACTTGAATCAGATAAAGTTTGGACTCATTTTTCTTAAAAATTGGATGAAGAGCGGAATTATCAAGAATCAGTATATGGAATCAAATTAGTATTTTATTAACTTTTAAGAATCAAAATCAGGTATCAAATTATTTGGAATAAGAATGATTGTCTGTGTTTATTAAGAAATTAAAATCAAAATATATGACATTACTAAAATATCATTTCAAGAAAAAATGAGTATTGTTAATCTCTATATTATAAGATTTTAAGAGCATATTAGACTTTTCATAGTCCATTCCAAATTAATCATAATTATAGAATCATATTACTAGTTGTTTGCTAGGAACCCCAAACTAATCAGCTAATGGAATAAACCTTACTTAAATTCATGGGAATCAAGTAAACGTTTCATAAAAGAAAGAAATTAGAATGAAGAACTTGTTCAATTGCAGTTAACACCTGATTAAGCTTTAAGACTCATATCTAAGAAGTCGGATGTTTGAGTCATAATTTTCATACTCCCGTAGAATCTGACAAAAAATTTATTTTGAGGGCTTAGAGTATAAATGTATTTTTAGAATATAATAAAATTACACGTTACATTTTACTGCTAATTGTTCAAATAGGTTAGAAGAAATAAGAAAGAATAAATCTAAATTGACAAAGTAATTGATCAAATTTTAAATGAATAAATGATGTGACAATAATTTATAGATTGTTATTTGTTGATCCATTAAAATGATTTGATAAAATAATTTATAAATTATTGTCATGTTATTTGACAACTTACTTAATCAGTATAGAACTATTCAATAAGAAAAATAAGAGATATAGGCACAGCATCATGTGGAGTCTGATCCGGTGGACCATTTATTAATGATTACTACTGTGAGAGAGAGAGGTTAGGAGGATTTCTGAATCTAAAGAAGAAGAAAAAGCTGAAAAGGTAAAAGTAGAAAGCCACCACCAAACTTTGGTCGATGGTGGGTTCTGAAAAGCTTCACATGGTAGCATGAGTAAGAAGTGGAGGAGGAAGATGGTAAATATTAACCCCACATCACTCTCTCTCTCTTCAAGAAGAGCATAAATGCCCAAAAAATTTCCTCTTCTTCATGTGAACCAAATCTCCATTTTCTTGGCAGTTGAATGATCAATCTGTCAGAGTTGTCTGATTAAATGGGAGTCACATAATGGAATCGAACTTGGGCTCTAGTGTCCTGCATCAGTAAATGCTCTATCCTGTAGCCAGAATGACTTTATATTGGCAAAAACAATATGTTTTTCTTTTCATTTGTTCCACAAAAAATGGAATTATTCCCATTTTTCAATGCTAAATTTGAATGAGGTTGAAGAGAAAGAAGTCTAAGTGAGAAAAATAGCGATATGGTTTAGGCTGGAGCTGGATAATTCAATTTCTGATAAACAAACACTATTAGACATATGAGATGATTGGTAACCTACTACCCTCCACCTTTGCTTGTTTGGAAAAACATAGCTTTAGTTATAGCATCGGGTTCAAAATTAATAATTCAGAGACAGACAAAAACATAAGAATGGCAGCATATTCGATCCCCATGTCCAAAATCAATCTCTTTCTTACTAAAGAAATTTGTTCAAAGGCGAAAGAATTTGAGAGGAGGAAAATTTTATAACTTTCTTCTCTTAGTATGCTTAAAACAAGAAATTTTTGGAAATAACGACTTATCAATTGTGAAATAGCTGGTGGTTAGTTTATAAATTGTGACCGAAAATCTCTTCTCGCAAGTTAACTTTAGAGTTGAGAATGTACGATTACACCCAACACTAGTAACAGAGTCATATTCAGGTTTAGTCAACAAAATTTGGATGAAGTAAATTGATAGTTATTTGATTTAATACTCGATGCATAATGAATTTGGATAAAACAAGTCAACTGTTATGATCTAGGACCCAATGTGTAAACGTAAAAATCCAAATCCGGTAGAACTGGTTGATTGTTAAATTAATTATGGTAAATAGGTTACTTATAAAAAACATAAAAAAAATGGTCATATACATAAAAGATGATAAAAATGGCTATTTTAAAGTGGGGGCGCACTTGTAAGAAAATTTGGCCAGGAAAAAAGTGGCGAGCGAAATTTGTGAAATTTTTTTAAGTTCATACGATATGTAAAATATATATACACACAATATGTACAGTATATATATATATATATATATATTAAAATTATATTTTTGAGAAATTTTTAGTGTTTTAAAATATTATGTATATTTATGATATATTTTCAATTATTATATCTACATTATTTAGGTTTTAAAATAAGAATGTTATATATTGCTATACCTTATCTTTATTTAGTGTATGTAATATATTTATATTTTGTAACTAATGTATTTAGATGGTCATTTTCTTAAAATAATTTTTGTAAACACAACACCCATACACGCAAGCACGCACCGATGCACGCAGCACATACACACGCGAGAGCGCGCATGTGAACCCACGCACACACATGCTTTCTTTAATCCATGATCATTTTGATAGTCCGATCCTTCATAGAAACTATCCGTAATAACGAACTTGCAAAATGAATCTGTTTATCATAAAGAGATTCGTTGTTCCTGACCCTGCTTCACCTTAATTGTTATTTGAACAAGTAAAAGTTATGTCTTGGTCCGAGTGGGGATAGTATTTCTCTTTTGCATGTCCATGAAGTTTTGAAAAATCCAAACATCTCAGAGATAGCTAGAGAGGTAGGAATTTATCGAACGAACCGCACTCCTTCGTATACGTCAGGAGTCCATTGATGAGAAGGGGCTGGGGAAAGCTTGAACCAAATTCCTACAGTGATAAATATAAGCGCAATTGAAATTCCTGGGGAGTTATACATTTGTGTATTGAGAAGACCATTTATTATTTCTTAAAGCGATATTGTTATGTGAGTTGATAGCATGGGGTATGAGAGATATTTGAGTTTATAATCAACTAAAAGATTAATTGATAAATTAATTTAATTAACTAGAAAATAATTCTTTAATTATTTACTTTTATAATGTGGAATGGGGTAAAAGAAAAAGGGAGGGGAGTAGGGTGGTGTGATGGGGAAGGCCAGAGAGAGGGCGCCTGAGTTTGGGCGTTGGGGAAGGGGTGGGACTAGGCCTGGGTGGGGGAAGGGGTGGGCAAGGTTGGGTTGTGAAGGGGAGGGGAGGGGAGTGGGAGCTTGGGTGGGGAGCTGAGCATGGATGGGGACGGGTGGATCACGAGCCTGGGCTTTGGGGAGGAAGGGCACACTGAGTATTAAGGGTATGCAACGGTCCCGAAAAATTCGTCTCGAATTAAAAAATCATCCTGATTTTTCATAAATAGCTTAATATTTTTATTTTTTTAATTTGACCCATATTTTTTTAATTTTAACCTATAATTTTTAAATTTTAACCGTTAATTTTTAAATTTTTAACCTTTTAATCTTTTGAACTTTAAACTAATTTTAATTTTAACTTTTTAAATTTTTTACCCAAAATACTCGTCATGTCCCGCTCGGGATATCCCCTCAACACGGGACAGGATGGGACTTAAAAAAAATTATCGGGAAGGGACTTAAAAAAACTATCCCGTCCTGATCGGGACGGGACAAAAGGCTAAAAAATCATCTCGTCTCGTCCCGTGCACACCCCCTGGGTATAGGGGGTGTGTCTTGATTGGGGAGGGGAGGGAAAGACCTTGATGACTACTTTTTTATTTATGTTTTATCTTGGGTTATTTTTAGGTTTTTTAGGGGTCATTCTTACTAGTAGTTATTATGGTTATCCTACTCATAATCCGATATGTCAAAGGTAGATCTGAATTCAGATAAAATGGTTCAATGTTTATCTAACTCAAAACTCGATGTATGATGGATGAGATTGTTAGAGTTATCTCAAATTAATTGTGGAATAGACTAATGTCACTTTATAAGTGCAATGAAAAGTCTCATCTAACAACTAACTTTTAGTGTAGCCTATACCACCTAACAAAAAAATATAAGTAGAGTATTCATCGAGTGGTTTGCTTGGCTATATATATATCTCCAAGCAAATCTAGTCGGTTTTCGAGTTTGAGGAGCTAAACCCAACAAATCAAAACCAACAAGATATTGTATAATTTAGTTAATAGAACAACCAACAATTTGATATTAAGATAAAGAATTATCGATGTGTGTAGACTATGGAGTATGGAATAAAGTCGATGTTTATGTGCATGAGGTGAAATACTATTTGTTCTCCTCACCCCTTATCTAATGGATTTTTTTAACAAAACAAGAGTATATTAAAAGTGAGAAACAAATACAAAGTTTAAGGAGGCTTTACACAAACTCTAAAAGCCACATTAACCTTTGCAAACAAACTAAAAAAAGACTAGATAAGAGGGAATGACAAACATCCATATCCTAACCTAAAGTGTATTAAGCTGCGGTATCAGCGAACGAGAAATAATTTCTACTTATCAAAGATAAAGAAAAGTTACTAGCTTGAGAAAAAAATAATGCACATCTTGGACAAGGCCCACCAATCATGAATGACTATAGAAATTGAACCGAATCCAAGAAACAGTCAATCAAAAATCAGAGAGAGTAAATCTTTTAGACCAACCTGAAGAAAAGACCCAGTTAAGAGCCTATTTAATAGCCATAACCTCACCATGAGTTAGGGAGAAGCCCGGGACCCAAGAACCTGAAGAATAGAAAATGGATCCATCAAAATCAAAAGCAACGAACCAGAGACCATAATAATCTGATGAGAAGGTCACATCACAAAGAAGAAAGATAGAATCCATTTCCATATCAGACCAAGGCAGAGGAAAATCCATAGAGGAAACAACTAGATCTTTAATCAAAGAAGGATAAGGAACGGAATTTCGATTAAGGGTAGAGGAAAATGAATGTGACTTCGATCGAAATCAACAGTTAGTAGAGCCAGAGTTTTGAGAAAATGAAGTGTTAATATCCAATACAAAGCTAGAGATAACACCCGATCAGAGATGCCATGAACTTGTAGAAAATTTGGAGCTAAAGATTTAGAACAGATCTGAGATGCCGAAAATGAAGATTTAATCCCCCAATTTGCAACAGTTTTGAGACAGATCTTATAAGCCAATTTGATAGCAATTCATTTAAAATCCCAACCTAGAGGAAAATCTTGAATCTAATCCGAAAAAGGCAGCTATCAAATCTTAAATCTTTAATAATCAGATGTCATCCTTGGATATTTTGATTCAATTTTTCTCAAAATATTTGACGGAGCATTACAATTAATAGTTTGTCTGAAGTAATTTTGCCAATGAGTCAAGTTTCAAGATTCTGATTTTTCTCTTGAATCAGATCCCCAAGATCAAGCAAATTCTCAAAACCATGACACAAATCATCCATGGCAGTAGAAACAGAGAAAAAACATGAAAAATGCCAGAAAAGGAAAAGAGAAAACAACCAAAAGGAGAAGCACGAAAGAAGAAGAAAACCAAGAAGAATATGGGACGAAGAAGATGGAAACAAAGAGAATGAGGGACGAACAGAGAAAAACAAAGAAAACAGTAACAGAAAACGAAAGGGACGAAGAAGAGGGACATAAGAATAAAGGGCGAACTAACACTTTCTTAGAAAAACAAGAAAGGATAGAGAACGAGGACTATAAGATACCCTCCCTTAACTAATGGTTTGGTTTAGTTTGTTTTAACTTAGTTTGTAAAATGAGTAAACTAAAAACAAACCGATTTGACCGGTTTTCAAATGAAGAATACAAAATCTAAACAGTTTTACTATTTAGAGAGATTTGAAAAGAGCCTTTGAAAAATAAAAATAAAAAACTAAATTAGGTCCTACATTTTCTTAAAATGAAATATGATTTTTTTTCAGGAGAAATGACTAAATTGTTCATTTGATTTAGATTTTTTCTGTTAAATTTAGTGACTATTAGGTTGGGGTCCAACTAAAATATTTTGTTAAATTCTAATCTAGTAAGTGTTAATATTAATATCAGAATGTTACACGAAAACTTATAAAAAATTTTGATAGACAAGAGTTTAACACAAGAATAACTTAGTCTTTTTTAATACGAAAAATATCTTTAAAAGAAATCAATTATTTAAATCGCTCAATAAATAGTGTTTGGATGATTTAGATTGGTTTATTGGTCTTTTTAAACACCTATATCCAAGTAGTAAAAATGGGTGTTTAAACTTAATTTCATTGTTGAGTTAAAAAACTTTAATTCATTGTAAAGCGGTATTAATCCTCGTCGCCGTCTTCTTCGAGACAGCTTAAACAAGCAGCTGGGCAAATGGAGATGGGTGCATCCACAGCTGAAGGGAATAGCACGACAATCACAATTGGTGTCAAGTTCAGTGGGAGATCGATACCACTTACTATATCTCCCGACTTGACAATAAAGGACCTGAAATCCCTTCTTCAACCTCTGACCAATGTGCTTCCTCGCGGCCAAAAGCTCATTTGTAAAGGTAAAATTTTATGGATATCATCTGGAATTCGTCAAAAATACTGACCGGAGGAAATTATGGTCCCTTGTGATTGCAGGGAAGCTTTTGGTGGATGAAATGTCGCTGAGAGCATCGGAGGTGACTAGTGGAGCCAAGATCATGCTTATGGCTTCTCAGGGATTACACCAAGGGGTAAATTTTTCTTGCATTTTCTTATATTTATCGCTTTGTGAAACATGAATTCCTGTGGTTGTTTTTAGTTGGCAAATGGGTATTGGCTTTTATATGAACACATTTTCGGGAATCTCATATTTGGTAGAATTACAACACTCTAATTTAAACTACTGTCGGTAACGTGAGAGAAGTGTAAATCATGACTATGGTAATTTGGTTTTTTTTAAGCGTAGACTGGAATTGTATATTAAGGCCGTGGAGGACTATAAATTGCAAGTGTTGAATTAAGTTTAGTTCTTTTGAAATTTGATCGATCAGGATGGTCCCATTCTCAAAGAAGCACAAAGTGTCCCCATCTTACGGAGAGGGGATAATGCGAACAAACAGGCAAATGAAAAGGTGAAAGTTTCTGTAGATAATAGCCGGTTGCAAAGATGGAAGGCTACCGGGGTGATTGCATTGTCTGAATGCAACTTGAAGGTACAAATACCTATGCTTTTGGTAGAAGATTAGGAAAATAGATTAGATTGTTTGTTTTCTTTTCGAATTATGGTATGAACTAACAATACTTGTTTAGTTTCTAATGATTATGGTTGTTGATTAACTTTGAAAGGCCATTCCTGATGAAGTTTGGGCTTGTGGAACTTCAGCAAGAGTTCTTGATTTTAGAAACAATTCTATCCGGGACATACCTGCCCAAATAGATCGTTTGGGTTCCACGCAGGTAAACCAAATCTTTTATCTTAATTGTCTAACTCGTTTTTGTCATTCACTTAATTTATGCTCCTTTATTTTCACACATCTTGTAGAAATTGCTCCTGAATGGGAATGCTATATTGGATGAATCTATTAGTTGGGAAGGGCTAATATCTATGAAGCATCTAACGGTTCTATCTCTTAACCAAAACGAGTAAGTTCTTACTTTATATTACCGCTCTCTAGGATCTTATTGATCATAATTTTTTACTGGCTATTTTAATGGACTGTAGTTCTGATATATAATGAGACTTTTTCTGCATCTCTGAGATATTATCACTGAATCCATATAGATAAGCACCAATAGATCTTGTTTCTCATATGAGTCATGTCATTGTGTAATTCTAAGGAGGAGCAAAGACGTAGATGAAGAGGGAAGATTTCTCACTGAATGCGTATAGATAAGCATCAATAGATCTTGTTTCTCATATGAGTTATGTCATGGATTCTTAGGAATAGCAAAGAAGTAGATGAAGAGGGAAGATTTCAAAGATGACTTGGACTAATGTCGAAATCTTGTTTTGTGCTAATTGACGTGTTCCTTCTATGAAAGATAACTCTAAGTTAACTGCTCAAGAGAGTGACATTTAGGGTGAATTTGAGAGTGTTTTATTTGAAATCAGTTAAATGCATAAAAAACACTACTTTAAATAACATTTTTTTGACAAATGTGATTGCTTGAAGCACATTTTGGTATTTAATAACACTTCTACAAGAAACACATATTCAAGTGTCTCCTAAAATGCGTCAAAATATATAAACACCAACGCAAGTGCTTCATACAAAGATGAATATGAAATAATTTTCACTAGAATAGTATCATTTGATGTATAATATAATAGAATCTCTAGTCACAAGCACTTCCAAACACACCCCCTTAGATTGATCATTTAATTTGCCTCAATTGTATAAGACATATCCCAAATCTCGTCCAAAAAGTATTATGCATGTTCCATGTTGTTTGTGCAACCATTTTTGGTGACATTGCTATTGTTTTGCATGGCCAGTTAAGCATCTTGCCTCACATCTGTTATAGTTTTTGTCCCCAGGATTATGCCTAGAATCTTAATTATTTTTGTTTAACATATACTGCATCCTAGACTTTTCCATGGCAGATACTGGTTGAAGGACAATGTTGTCTGAGAATTTACCGAATTGAAGTCTGCCAACAGTATATTATTTAAAAATTTGCTTCTTGTTTGACTTTGATCAATTACTTGATCTAATTCAGTTTGACAAATTTGCCATCTGCACTGGGTGCTCTTACTTCACTGAGACAACTCCATATCGCCAGCAACAAGCTGACAAGTCTACCTGTTGAAATAAGGCTCCTAACTCAACTTGAAGTTTTAAAAGCCAACAACAATAGGTAATCAGAATTATGTACTTCTTGTAGAAGTAATTACATAATGAAAATTCTTTTTTTTATAAAAATGCTGTACCTTTTTAGTCTTATTATGTCTCCAATATATGGCTAGTTGGAAATTAAGTAATCAAACTCATATTTATAGTAAATTTTAGAACAAATGAAAAACGAATAGACAAACTTTAATAAACAAGGTACATTGAATTACAAATACAAATTATGTTTTTTCAAATTCAATGATGAAAACAGAGTAAGACAGATTTTCAATGTATGTGTGAAAAACGTCTCAACAATCGTATCTTGACATTAACATACTTGTGAGAAAACATGCCAACAAATTGCACATGGCCAAATCAAGATAAGAAAGGCTAATATTGGTGTAGCAAAATTATTAGCTGGATAAAACCGTCTATAAAATGATTCTCATCCCATGTGACTCTTAATATCTTATAATTATTATTATTATCATCTTAAACTATAGTGCATGGTTTATATCTCCTTCGGGTGTGAAACATTTGTGTCTTTCTGGCTTAGGTTAAGCTCCATTCCTACATGTATAGGGGACTGTATTTCTCTTACTGAGGTACAAGACAACTGTTTCATAAATTTTTCTTAGGTTCGAATATTGTCCCTAACCCGTGAACTACTTGATCTCGAATTTGCTTGTGTTGATATTTTTTACAATGATGCAGGTTGACCTTTCATCCAATCTTTTATCAGAGTTGCCAGAGACGTTAGGCTGTTTGCCAAATTTGAAGGTTGGAACATTGTCTTATCCTTCTTGACCGTTCTTGTGCAGTTGTCAAATTTCTCATTAATCATCTATAGATCAATTTTTAATTGACCAAGTGATGTGTGAATCATTCATAGGTTGATTTTTATCACTTATTAAAATTATTTGTCCAATTATCTATGAATCATATACACGTCATTTGATCAATCAAAATTTAATGTATAATTTGATCGGTGTAGAATCACTATTCTTTTGGTAAGTGTTTTACATCCGAGCTACTGTTTTGAAGAACGCATCCTTTCTCTCTTGCAGGCTTTGCATCTAAGCAACAACGGCCTAAAAGCACTCCCTTCGACGCTTCTTAAGATGTGCTGCCAGCTCTCGACACTAGATCTCCACAACACAGAAATCACAATGGACACACTCCGGCAGGTGAGTACTCATGCTGCATTTGTCCACTAGTTTACTCTAAGAGCAACCATTGACTGACTAAGTTATAGACTAAGATTTAATTGATCAAGTGATTGTCAATCATTCATTTATAAGTTGCTGTTTTTTTCTCATAAAAATGATTTGTAGATTAACTCGTGAATGATTGGAACATTATACGAATCATGATAAGTACGTTTTACTACAGTACGAAGGATGGGAAGACTTCGATGAACGCCGTCGTTTGAAACATCAGAAACAACTTGATTTTCACGTTGTGGGCTCTGCTGAATTTGATGAGGGTGCTGATAAAAATTGATACTCTATAGCTTTGGAATTGAAATGTCGCAACAATTCAAGATGACATTTGCTATTAGAATGAAAGCAATTATTGATTTGGCTTATGCAGTTGACGTTTTTTTTTGGCACTGTATAATTTATAAAAAAAATTGAAATAAAAAGGAAGGCTTTTAGTTCGTGAAAGTAACCTAGCATGTTCTTGCGACAAGCTTAAAATAGTACCGCCTCCGATCTCTTTGATCATCCGATGCTAATAATTTCTCTAGTTTGAGTGCGTTAGACTTATTCAAAGACAAAAGTGAAAACCTTTAGGCGGGGTGTTCAAATTTAAATGCGAAAAATCGGGCATTCACAATCACTGTCGATGAAGGATTCTTCAAAAAGTTAAGGATTAATAATCGTTTTTAGAATTTGGTTTATACATACGCGAGGAAGACAATCATTATTGATGAAGGATTCTTCGAACGGTTAAGGACTTGTAATCTTTTTAGAATTCGATCTCATACATACGCGAGGAAGATAAAAGAAGAAGATTCTAAGATTTTATTCGAATATAATTTTCTTTAATTATTATAAGTTGTCATTAGAATGAATAATAGTATAATAGTACTGATTAGAATATATAAATTATATAAGTTATCATTAGAATGAATAATAATATAATAATACTAGGTAGAATATATAAATTATATAGCAAAACATTTTTAGTCAGCAGTAAGCACTGTCTGTGGGAAAGACTTGTAAGTCATTCCCTTTAAATATCTATAAAGTCTATCTCATTAAACTCTCCAAAAACAGTAAGTTTAAAGTTTATTATTATGAAATTATCAGATGAAAAAATGTGTTATTAAGGGTTCGTTTGGCAGTTAGAATAGTACTAGATAGTAATGTATTAAATCTGTTGAACTGTACCGTACTGTACTATATTAGATTAAATAATATTGTCTAGTGTTTTGTGCTGTATTAGTTAAAAAACTGTATTACCTGTACAACATTTAGCACATCATAGTACTAGATTATTGTAAAATTATTTGTCATAATTTGATTCATACAAGTCTGTTTAGAACTCACTAACATGTTATTTAACATTTTCAACTACAAAACAAACATTCATTCAACTAATTAATAATAATAATAATAATTAAAATACTTCAAAAAAGATCATGAAACGTCATCATTCATTTTCATAATTTATAATAAAATTCATACAAAAATTTTCATCCACCAAAGCATCACAAAATAAGCTTTCATGTTAACGACATAATGCTCATCCACCAGGACATCACAAAAAATCATCACATCAAACATTTGTAATTCACCACTTAACAAAATATCATGATCCATAAAATAAGTATGAAATGAACCCTAAATTCATCTCTGACGGAGTAGTTTTGCTACGGCTCATCTTTCAAAGATTTGAAAGCTAACACATTTTCTATTTTGCTAGAATGAGAGTAAAGGCATCAATCTCATCATCAACAGAAAGCCCGAAACTTTGTAACTCATCAACAATACCAGTGTAATTTTTATCATCACTCATGATTCTACTACTAATTATTTTCATTCTCTTAAAGGCTTCTCAAACATTTTCTCAAAAATATTGGCAATCTGGTTCAAGCCAGTATGGAAGTTATTCTCCGCTCTTGTTCTCTTTTTACCAATAAGTTGAGACTGAGCCTTGTTACTTTGTTGAGAACTTGAATTTTGTGGTACTGAACGAGGAGAAGTAGGCAAATCTTTACCTATGTCATGTATATTATCCTCCTCGTACTCTCGGTTCATGTTCTCAACCATATCATTAAGAGTTTCACCGCCAAGTCTTGTTGCACGATCTTTTCTACATAAGCGTTAGAGTACCAGATTTAAAAGCACTAGTATCACAACGATGGCTTCCTGCAACTACTTCATCAAGTATGTCCAATAACGCATCTTCCTCATTTTGGTCCAAGAACGTCTATTGATTCTTCGTGTAGTCTGTACATTATTTTGATTGTTATCCTCATTTATTCATAATAAAACATATCTCAATTAATAATAAAAAATATCACAAGATAAATAAAAACATATTGCAACTAAATCGAACAATAAAAGTATATTGCAACTCAATCCAACAACAAAAATATACTGTAACTCAATTCAACAATAAAAGTAAAAGGCAACTCAATCCAACAATAAAAGTATAAGGCAACTCAATCCAACAATGAAGTCCATGAAACAAGGGAAAGTCTATCTTAATGACTCAGTTCCTTCTCATTTCATTATAAATCTGCATAGCTAAATTATTCCTCCATGCACTCCATTGATCAGACGAGTCTATTGTCCCAATAGTATCAATCTCCTCCCCATCCGTCGGACCATCATTTACTTCCTCTAGCTCAATTTTCATCGGGTCTATTGACATTTCTGTCCTAATTAGATTATGTAAAAGACAACAAGCAGTAATAATGCGACAATGAGTTTGTATATGATAGAATGATGGACTTCTTAAGATATATCGTATCTTGAGCAAACCAAAACATCTTTCAATAACATTTCTTGCAGTTGCATGCTTCATATTAAATAGTTCTTCATTACTTAAAGGTGTACGCCCATTTCTCCACTCTAATAGATGATATCGTGTGCCTCTAAATGGTGCAAGAAATTCCTCTGAATTTGTGTATCCAGTATCTACAAGATAATAGTAACCTGTGAAATGGAACTTCAATTAGGTTACGGATAGAAAGATGGACTTCTTAAGATAGCCCATCATATCTTACCCGTCGGGACTTGAAGTCCATTAGGTCTACTAAGCGCATCTCGAAGTATTTTAAATTCAGAAGTAGATCCTTCCTATCCTGGTAGAACAAATATAAACTTCGTGTCTGTGGAACAAACGTCCAATACATTTATGGCAATTGCTCCATTTCTTGTCTGATACCTTGGCTTCTCACTTTCGGCAACACGAGCATCAATATAAGTACCGTCTAAGGCTCTCAAACAATTCTACATAAAATATTAACACTCAAATTATTATTTGAATAATTAAAAATAATTAACATTTTTCATGAACAAAACTAAAGTAATGTATACCCTAAACCATTTTCATCTCTCATCATTACAATTTGCTTGCATCGGAGTTGCTGCTTTAAGTAGACAACATTATAGTCATAAAACTCCATGTAATACAGAATTAAAATACCTAATTATGGTCTCCCCTAAACGTTTGAATTTATTACTTATTGTATGAATCTTCACATGATGAGCAAGTATATGCAAGAATATGCACACTTGCTCCTCTAAAGTAACCAAGCAATCATTTTTCACTCTTCTATCATTATGAAGTAATTCACAAAAGATACCAAAGGTTCTTCTATCCATTCTGAGTTGATTCACGCATGATGTATTACTATCTCATATTATACTATATAAATAACGTAGTCGTGTTTCACGATTAGTAAAACTACGATCAACTAACAAATAAGTTTCATAATGCTTCTCTGCCATATCAACTATCTTCCACAGTGCCATCATGAACATACTCATCATTTCTAAATGCCACATTTTCAATACAAGATACATCAAAAGCTTCCTCTTATCCATCTCTATCCAAAATAAAAATATTTTAGTTGAACAATTAATATAATAGCAAGTTGCATTCAATTCACACACTCAGCAAGTACCAATTAATATAATAGTATAGAGACTTTTTTTTGTATTGTGTTAAAACATACTTGTATTTTTGCATATTTGTTCACTGATTTATAGAAAATTGCCTCGGCCTTTGGCTTTGAATATCTTTGATTTTTGTATTGTCTGATTTTCTCTCAGATTATCTTAAACCATTTGTTTAAACTTTATAATTGTTCAAACAATCATATTGCCAAAGGTGATTACATCAACAAATTACAGCTCAAAGTTTTATTCCACATGAACCAAATCTAAAATCAGATCTCCAATACAGAATAAACACAAAAGCAGTTGCAGAACAAGCACAAAACCAGAATGTTTGAAATAAGCTCCTCCTCTGTGGATCTAATAAAAACCAGATCTAAAATCAGGTCTAAAATCAGATCTAACACAGTTGTTAAAACGCAGATTTAAAATCAGATCAAACAAACACAAAAGTCATGGAAGCAACGAGAACGCAGATCTACAAAAACGCAGAAACACATCAAACAAAAACACAGAAAAAAGAAGAGGAAGAGGAAAAGGCTTACCAGGAAGAAGCTTTGTCGGCGACAGGAACGAAGACATCTTCGTGTGGGTCAATCTTCGTGCGGCTCAGCTTTAGTCCCGTTTAGCCCCCTCTTTTAGGAGGAGACTAAATTATCCAATATATGTGGGACTAAAAAATCTCACCGTATTAGTTAGTACAGGTTCAATATTTTATCAAACATCGGACAGTACTAAAATAGTATTATCATGTCTTTAGTATTGTACAATACGGGTTACCAAACGAGCCCATAGAAATTAGTCTTATCTGTGGATATTAAATATAATCTAAAAAGCATAAATAAATTGTATTAAAGAAATATTTCAATCTTATTTGCAATAAATTGAGAACTCAAGACTGCCAGGTGAAAACTATTTCTGAAAGCAAAATAGTCATTTATCAAATTTGAAACAAAATAGTCATTTATCAAATTTGAAAGCACACAGTAGGTGATGTTTGGTTCAAACGAATTAATTGAAATGAAAAAATAAATAAATAAATAAAGTATAGGAGGGAGGTCAAAATAACCTATATAGAGAATGAAATAGTGGACAATGTGAATGAAAATATAATGAGGTTACATGAATGAGATAGAGAAATGAGAATTGATATAACAAAACTTGCTTCATTATCAAATAATGCAAATCAGCTACTAAACACAGTATTTATAAAGAACTCTCCGTTTCGTTTCATGCAATTAAACCAAACCCCTTAAACCGGAGTAGTTTATTGCCTCAAATTCTAATGCTTTTTACCATTTCGTGGCAATATACCAAGGAAAATCCATATTCTAATTCTTTAAAGCTAAATTGATAACCATAGATTCCTACTTAGAGAGGCACGCATCGTGAACTTGAGAACATCCAGCATGACACCAATCATAAAAACAGCCAAATCATAAGAAAACTACTACGCTTACCCATTCATAGAATCAACGCAAAAAGAGAGAACTTCAGACCATCAATGGAGGTCATTAATGTGCAAGTATAAGGGGAGCTTTCATCTATTTGGAACAATACCATAAACTGTGCAAAAGCACAGACCAGTTTTCACGAACCTCCATGATGAGACATACAAAGGGTGCCTCCAGATTCACATATGAAATGAAAAATATCCCGGTTTTTTTTGCGTTCATCACCAATTTCAACATTACAACAAATAGAAAATATAGTCTAGACCTAAAATCAGTATCAGAATTCAGGACTCATCATCTTATTCAAGATTTTAGCCTAACGGAAGTAAATGGACACCAGAGGGATATCAATATCATTGTCTTCATCATCCTCGCAGGCCACAACAACATCCAAGTGCCTACGGTAAGGAGGCAGTTCCAATTTAGCCACATCCCTAGCCAAATCCACCATCTTCTTGTCCATCCTCTCTTTGTGCCTGGGGAACATACTATTATAAAGCAGACAGCTTCCACATGAAATGCTATAAGCATTAAGACCCTTCTCTTTTAACCATTCAAGAAGTTCTTTCAAGGTAGGGTTATCTCTCAGGATCCACCTATCCCAAACAGTCCAACTCATATCGCGATGCTTGATGACCTTGGGTGGAACGGGTTCAGCCATAGAGAACAGTGGCAGTGCTAGGTTAGCAAATGTGTTACGGTAGTCTTCCAGCCTGTGGTCTCCATGCAAAACCTTGTAAAGTTCAAGACAGACAAGACCTGTGGCCATCGCAGTGGAGGTTGCAATTGCTGGGATGATCCTTCCGGCTATGAACTTAGCTTTCAACTTGTCCACTTCTGGAATGCTGTAATTTCTGGCCCTCATGTTTGCAAGCCCAGCAATTACGTCCATATGGTAGTTTGTATCGTCATCCTGCACATTTTGACAAATACCAGAGAAGCTCGTTAAACTTACAAGTCATGACGTTAATCCCTCTTCTTCCTTCTGTTTTCTTATGTTGGTTGTTGAGAACATTATTGTATAAAGGAAAAAAATTCCCTCAGTGGAGAGGAGGGCATCCCTCCTTACTATGAATCGGTTGTTGGTTATGAACAAGTATCAGTTTCTCTCTCCTCCTATTTTTTCTAGATTAACGGGAATGTGCCTTTGTTTCACAATCTATTGTTAATAAGGGCGGACGTTTTCAAAATTACAAAATCCATTATATCCAAGGGATTCTAGGGAGAAGGAAAAAGGAACGAAGGAATCATCATTACTAATTGATGAAGTATGTAATCGTTTACGCACATTATGCAGGAAAGATTAAGAGCACCATAAAATAATGCTGCTTTTCAACCACTTCACATAAATGTTCAGCAAATAATCAGCCACAACCACAAAAGATTTAGGTGACATTTGGCTGTGGAAAGGGAATTAGTTCAAGGAATTCTGAACTAAAAGAGGAAAAGAGATAGCACCTTCTCAAACTGAATTGGTTTCATCCTGAACCCAGGAAGCAAGTTTTTGTGGCAATTCCCCAACTTCGTAATGAGTTCATGAATGACTGCTGCATCATCAAAAGATGCAGTAGAAAGACTGGTAGCCTTCTCATCTGTCACTATTTTGGCATCTTTCTTGGGCTGAAAGTCTGGGACTATTACTCTTTCAACAGCTTCAGCCAATTTTCTTGGGTTCTTAGCCCAGTCAGGTATCGGAATGCCAAATGTTTCCGCTCTTAATATAGATGCTCCCATCAGAAACTGGAGATGAGCAAGATCAGTGGCAGAGAACTGCAATGGACGAGGAAACCTCTTCGGAGCAGACCAAAATCGAGCCCCATTACTAGTTGCAGCATCTTCAGGGAAAGTATATATCAACTGCTTCACACGGTTAGCAAAATAATCCTCAAACCTGAGGACAACAATATATTCCAAGAATTACAAAACTGAATAACAGACCGATTGAAATAATAAAAAGATAGAAGCAGCAATGCACTAAATGAGATAAATAAATAAGTGAAGTACTTCAGTCGAGCCCAAGTAATGCAGTCTTCAAAGGTCTCACATCTCTCTCTATCAAGGCACTCAAGAACACGCTCCAGGTTGTCCCTCGCCTGGGCGTCCCCAGCATTCGTCATAGAAGTAGTATACTCACTTGGATTAGATAGATATGCATTCACTTCAGCTGGGGTTTTTTCAAGCAAACCCTCAAATTCTGATCGAGCCCATGTCAAGCAGTGGTCAATATTGTGCGGGAATGAATGCACAGTGCACATAGGTGCTTGTTTCTCAGGTGGGTCTCTTGAGGCACCATAGTTCTCAGTTAGGTGAGGAATGACCATTTGAGTGTTACATTTGGCACCAAGAGTGCCAGACTCAAGAAGTGGCTTCTGGAAATATAAGCACCTTTGATCAACATAAAGCCTCGCATTGACATTATCCAAAGCATTAATGACAACACTTAAATTCTCCCAAAAGCTATCGTCAAACACAGTCTCGGTTTCGGGGCCAACTCGATTCTGCAGAGCTTCAATATTGAGTCTGGGATTTATTGATAAAGCAGCAGAAGCAGCAACGGTAGATTTGGCCTGCCCAATGTTCCAGTCACGGAAAAGGAACTGCCTACTGAGATTACTTTTTTCAATTACGTCATCATCAGTAACCGTTAGCTTCCCTTGATTGCTACATGAAACTCCCATCAGGGCAAGATTCTTTAAGAACTCACAGCCCAGAGCACCAGATCCAACAACAAAAACTATGGCATCTTCCAGCTTCTTCTGGAGCTTATAGCCAAACACTGAAATCTGTGCGTCGTAACGGGTATTAAGTGGTCTCAAATCACTAGGTTCCAATGGCTCCGTTGGAAGTGACTCCACTGAATCAAAGTAGAAGAACTACATAAAAAAGGAAATAACATTAGACTGGCAAACCAGAAGCCAAGATATTTATTACTTTTTTATCAGTTGGATATTAACTACTCTTGACATATTAGAAGGAATAACTAATTCAGTATGATTACACTTGAAAAAGCATTGCAACTAACAGATCATACACAGTGAAACGTTCATATCCACTCAGAGCTTCTTCTTCCATGAGTTCGTATTAGTCAAGTGTAAAATGCTTGCATATGCATGACACAAAATTATCCAACAAGATGAGTTGCAAAATTCAGACAAACCATATATCACGGAAAGGCCCCCAACTTGAGGAAGTCAGAAAGGCAAATTTAGTCCAACCTATCAAAATGAAAACGAATAAGTATTTGTAGAAACCTGGAAAAGTGGATGAAACTTTCCAGAGCATGCTTTGACAACTTCTTGACCTACTATACCACCAAACATGGCAGCCATGGGATTCAGTACTGCCTTCGCACCAAATGAAAAGTGCCGTAACAGTTTTGGATTAATATCATCCAATCTTCCATCTCCCAAGCTCTCATTGATACTACTAGTGATGGCTATCAGCCTTTGAGCGTCCTCTTCCGAACCAGCAACAGGGAAGCACCCGAACTCAGATACAAACTTATCCAGCGCCCTGAATGCCAAGTGCAGGAGAGGAGGGCGATCGAACTTCGAGAAATCGCTAAGAAGAAAATCACCAGGATCATTTAGTGCTTCTCTCAGTGGCCTAAAGTTTAACACCTTGGGCTCTTTCACCTGTGTAACAATGCCGCCTTTCTCATACCTACCAAAGTTTGTAGTATCCTCTTCAAGAGAAAATGAATAAGCCCTTGCACTTTTGACCTTCCTTGGCTTTCCATCATTCAGTTCTGTCATCCCCTGGACTTCGGTAAACACAACAAGATCCCCATCTTGAAATTCAAGTCTCTCATCGTCAACACAAGATATCAAGGCAGGGTTGTCATTGCTAATAGATGCAATTATACCCGAGTGTGGTTCCTCTCCATCAACATCAACGACGGTGAACTCAGGTCCAAAGTCACAAAACACAGAACCAAAAAGCCCTCGAACTTCAGTTTTAATGAAAGCAATTGGAGGCTGGTGATTATGACAGTAATCATTGTACTCGATGGCACTCTCAAGACTAACATCAATGAAGACAACAGCCTGCACCACCATAAGGAAATGAAAATGAGAGGAAGAAACAAATAGACACAAACAGAGAGAGAGAGAGAGAGAGAGAGAGAACAAAACAACTATAGACCACAGAATTATAGTAAAATCAAGATGCTTGGACATTTTTTTTCAACCGCAAACTAAACACCCAACCAACATAACTTATCAACGAGGAACACTTAAATAACTACAATGCAATTTAGTAAAGCATCCACAAGTTAATGACAGTTCATAACCGGTATAATGTCGCTTTCACCCTATTCCAAGTCCAATTATAAAGCACCATCTGCCTAAATAGTCAATAGACACTAACTAACCAGACTTCTCAAATATGCATTTATTTATCTACAGAATCAAGAAACCAGAAGTCAAGATACAAAAAACATATTATAAAAGTGAAACAAAGGAGGGAGGGGATTCAGGTGAAGCGGCATTTCAAATAATATTTACTAAGAATTACAATAAACTAGCTCCATACAAAAAGTACAGGTATAAAAAAAAGTGGCTCTCATTAAACTAAGTTACTTTCATTTTATAAAAGTACAACTCATACTGCAGTAGTTTGGAATTTAAGCACAAAAAGTATACAGAGATGGCGGAGTGGTTGGAAAAAATGCATAGATATGAAGTACCTGGAACTCAGAAAGTTGTTCTTTCGTCAATTTCGATGTTAAGGTATGAACAACAACAGCATTGTTAAGCTCTTGCAACTTTTGAACAGAAGCAAGCGCCCTATTCTTACCAACATCACTCTCCGAGAAAATGAAATTACTGGACAAATCCCATAACTCCACCACACCTTCATCATGCAAGGTTACAGACTTCACACCAGCAAGAATCAGGTTCTTAGCTACAGGAGGAAAAAAGGTGATTAAACCATAAGGTAACTTGATCAACCATAAAAATTCAAATAATAAGGGTGAATTTGTAAGTGCTTTGTTTAAAGCACATTA
Organism: Datisca glomerata; assembly: GCA_003255025.1. Classification (NCBI taxonomy): domain Eukaryota; kingdom Viridiplantae; phylum Streptophyta; class Magnoliopsida; order Cucurbitales; family Datiscaceae; genus Datisca; species Datisca glomerata. The sequence continues at coordinate 1,862,032 of QANY01002375.1, forward strand.
ATGCATTCAAAAACACTATTTTAAATCTCATTCACTTGAAAAACACTGTTGTCTGAAACACATTTTTGTATTTTAAAGCACTTCTACAATATATATTCAAGTGTTTCCTAAAAATTGCTCCATATACAAATATAAATGTGCTTCAAAGTTCAACATGTATATACAAGTGTTCCATACAAAGTCGGATATAGAATACTGTTAATTAGAATAGTCTATTATTTCAATGTATAAAAGCACTTATCACAAGCACGCCCAACACACCTTAAATAATAGAACATAGAAAAAATAACAAAGACCAACTGAATAGATAGAGTAACCAACATTTGAACCATTATTGCAAAGAGAGGGACACATGATGTACTCATTGAAACCGCAAACAAAAGAAACCTTCAACCCAGGCACAAGGTGAGACAGGCAAAATCTAACATACTACGACTCTACACCATGAGCATTCACGAATATCTATCAGAATTACATCTACAATAACACAAAAAAGGTGACATACATACAGGAAACAGTAAAAGAAGAAGCAAGTGAAGTCCTGCGGTTCAGTACAAAATAACAGAGATGGGCTGTGCAACACGCATACCAATCTCAGCGCCAAGACCTTGCATTCCTGAAACGAGAACATTGGACGCGAATAGCCTTCGCATAGTCTCACGGCCATACACTGCGAGCTGCCGACTGTGGAGATCCTCATCGATCTCCTGAGGATGCGAATCACCCAAAGCCATGATCGAAACTTCTTCAACTCCGCTGTTGCTACTGTGGTTGTTGTTGGTGGTAGTATCTACCCTGTTGTTCAAGTTATTCACCGTCGATTCAGCGGCGGCGGCACAAAAGCTGATCCGATGCTTCTTAATCGAGGATGCACCTGAGTTGTTGATGTTGTTGCTGTTATCTCTGTTTTCTTCTACGACCACACCTTCTTCACCAGCTCTCTTTCTGGGAAGCATAAAGTGCAATATGCTGCTGAAAACGCCACAAAACCTCACAATCGTCATCGAAATAACCAAAACCAGCAAAGCAACCAAGTATCCACTAGCATCGTACTCTCTAAAGCTCCAAAACACTAATCGAACAACGATCAGCACCAAAGCAAAGACCAAGACCAAGACCAAGAACCCTAACCTTAATCCTAATTTAAGCATGATTCCAAGGCAAAGATTCGACGCAAAGAAAGATTAATTAAGAGAGAAAAACAAGCAAAGAAACGTACCGATTAGGACCACAATAGAGGAAATGAATGGAATCTCAGAGAAAGAAAGGAGTAGATGGTGAAAGTTGAAAGTAATTCTTCTACACTTGTTTCTTGGAGAAGAATTCGATTGAGAAATGGTAAGGGGTTCATATAGGGGAAGAGAGATGACAAGGAGGGGTATTTATGGATTTGAATCTTTTTTCCTCATTTTCTAGGGTTATTGGAGAGTCTGCGGAGGACAGGTGCTGTTTACTTGAGATTTGAGAATGGTACCATTCCATCTCTGTTTCTGCTTTAGATAGAGAGAGAGATAAAGAGAGAAATGTTCAGGTACGGTGAAGGAGGATGGCAGTGTTCACTCAGATGAATTGACAAATGGTGGCCCCGTAATGTCAAGGGAAATGACTGGTAGATCATGAATCGTGACCGTGGATCACGGTTAGTTTAGAAGCAATGTTTGCGTCCGAGAAACTGCATCCTTAAGATCGTCAGTAAATAGTCGAGTTGCTTGTAAAGTTAGCTCTTACATCTTGGCCATTAAATAAAAATAAATTTTCTTACTTCTTATAAAATGAGTTTAAGTTAATGTAACTTTTTTTTATGGAATTATAATCCATATTTGACAAATAATTTATTGACGTGTTAATGTAAATACGAAGTAATCTTAATGTGTCTATAAATTTTTTAGAAACCAAATGTGGATATAACTACTTTGCTTTTATTTTATGTCTTGAATCAAATGGCGAAAAGATAACAAATACTGCAATCATTTAATGAAAAGATAAGTAAGATTGCAATCTATCATAGTAAGATATTGCCTCCTCCAGAGTTCAATTCTCACAAATTAGTCATTCCATTATTTTACGTCTTTATTTTATTTCATTTTTTACAAAATAACAATTCTAAAAGAATCGACATATAAAATGCATGACCTCATAATGTGAGTGTAGACCCATCTGACACGTCGTATATCTTTAATTAACTTCATTTCTAACATACGCTTGCCAATGTAAAATAATTATGGCAATAAAAAAGGGAGAACATCAAGAATATACAAGTTTTAAAAAAACATTCAAAGATAAAATAAAAAAATTGTCACCAATTCTAAAAAAAACTTAGAGGCCAAAAATCATTCTCCATGCTCTCCAGTGAAAATTTAAATTTTTGTCCACAAAATTTATGTAGTATATATTGTACATATAAATATATTGTAAAAGTCACACAAATATATGTGATATATACTGTATACATTATATAAATTACTAAAATTTTGAAGCAAGTGAAAAAATTTGTGCGAATTTCTATTTTCTTGAAAAATATATCAATAATTATTTTTAATATTTTTATATTGGTGACATTTTTATTATTTTTTAAAGAATTATTTATTTATGAACATTACTAAATAGAAAATAGTGAGAAATTCTCAAGGCTGACAATAACATAATAACAATTGAGAATTTAGAAGTCAACAAAACTGAAGGAAGAATTGAGGAGATTGAAGGAGCTTTCGATTCTAGGAAGTTACGGTGCTTGCTTTGCAAGACTCGTTAAAGCCTTTAAAATATTGATATTTATTTACTTTCACTGATATTTTTCATTTGTTTATTCCCTTCGTGAATCTATTCTTCTTTTTGGTTTACTTTCTTTTATACAATAATAATGTTAATATACTGGACCATGAATAAAGCTCACTCATCTGAATTAGGATTGTCTGCCACTGATTAGTAACTGCATACATGCAGTTACATAATTGTGGATCATCAGATCAGATCTAGATTGTGTCAAACTGTTATGGGGAAAAGATAAAAATATTCATTTTTTTACTTTTAACATTTCATCCGATTGTTCAAGTCTATTGGACGGTTGGGATTAAACTTCCCTCTATAGTTGGACTCGAACTGTAAAAAATCCTCATCCCACTCTTCTAGGGGAGTCCTTTGAATGCAAAGAGTTACTTTGGGGGCAAAACCTCTTCTTCTATAGATATAGTGTACAAGTCGCGTGAAATTAGTAAAGAACGTTTGAATAATGCTCAAGGTTATCCCAAAAAAAGAATAGAAAATTATTCTGACAACATTTATAGTTTGCGTAAATACCATAGACATTTATCTAATTTTAAAAATGATAAATAAATTTATTCTGTTAAAAATGATAGTTTAAGTTTGAAAAAACAATATTCTCCTTATAGTCGATCCACCCAACCACTTTTTCAGAATCTATGTGAATTTGTGTTTGAATATTTAAAATTTTGATTTAATGTTTTTAGAATTGGAAAAAATTATAAGTAATTTTGATATTACATGTTATTTAAAAAACGTTAACTTAAAATTTAATAGTTATAACTGAAACTAAAGGGGGTTTGAGTTATTTTTAAAAGAAATTAGTATATTTGTCACTAAATGATAAAACTCGCCGTACAATAGGTTAATAAGAAAATTAGAGATGCAAGATATGGTAGGAGTTGTTATAAGTTATAACAACTATGCCCAATTAATGGCGGTGGTTTTCTTCTGTGCCAAACCTTGTTCCACATGGACCAATTTTGTACAATCAGATGAAGGTGAATCCACCTAAAGACCATTATTATTTTCCTTTCTTTTCATGTCTCTCGGACACAAAATTTAGATCTTTTTGCTTTAAAAATGAATATTTTAGACCGTTCGTTTCGTGTAATTTAAAATTATCATTATAATTTAATTATTGATAATTTAATTATTGATAATTCAATTACTTGTAAAATTATTATTGTTATGTTTGATATAAGTTAACTTTTGTTATAAATTTGTGTAGATAACACGAAGTTACTTAAATACCATTTAATTACACATTATCTAAAAAATATTTTGAAGTACAATTTTAATCACAATTTTATTGATATTTATTAAAGTTTAAATAAATTAATAATGTTAGACTAAATTTTCAAAGAATATTTTTTATTAAATTAATAAAATAAGAGATATATTAAAAAATTCACGTTAAATTTTAACATTAATTTTATTTAGTTGTTATTCATATTTAAATAAATTAGTAATATTAAACTAAACTTTAATAGAGTTAATTTTAAGGGTTAATTATGCTAGACCCCTTACCTTCTACCCATATACCGAATTATACTCTCACCTTCAAAATCTTACGGTAGTATCTCTTTCTTTTTATTTTCTTTCACGAACATCCCCTTCCGTCACTTCCATTCAAAAATAGACGGAAATAACTACACATGAGCTACACGTGTTTTTTTAATGAGTAGTTTAAACCCTACTGCCATGTATCTTCAATCTAAAGATGATCCCTACCTAAATTCCATGAAGATGAAAAACATCATTAATAGAAAGTGAGGGGGTACTACTGTAAAATTTTAAAGATGAGGGTATAATTTTGTAAAAGTGTAGAAGGTTATGGGGTCTAGAGTAATTAGCCTAAATTTTAATTGAACTAATAAAATAAAATTTTAATTAAAAAATAAAAATTAATTTATAAAATTAATTTTTATTAGTATTTAAATAAATTAATAATGCTTGACCAAATTTTCAAACAAATTAATAAATTAGAGTTATAATAAAAATATTTACACGTAAAATTTTAACATTAATTTTAGTTATTTTTAATTAGTACTTAATTAAATTAATAATACTAAACAAAACTATAATAAAGTTAATTCTAATTAAATTAATAAAATAATTTTTTATTAATATTTTAACTACAAATAAAAAATAAATTAATAAAATGAATTTTAATTAATATTTAAATAAATTAACAATGCTGGACTAAATTTTTGAAAAATAATTTTAATTAAATTAATAAAAATAGATATAGTAAAAAATTCACATGAAATTTTGTAATTAATTTAAATTGTAGAAAAAGTGTAAGTAAGAAGTGGCTTTTGCTTTATTGGGTAGGGAAATAATTTTATTTGATATTAGAATTGTAAGTGTAATGAAAATTAGGATTGCTTCAATTTTTCGTTCCAATTCAATTGACTCAAAAGATTGCAAACTAGGATTGCATGTAAATTAGAATTGAAGTTTTATTTGAGGATTACTCCAAACATACATGATAATTCAATTACAAAAGAATTACAATAAAATTACAAATGAGTATAGCGCGAATCAAACGGAGCCTTAAAGAAATAGAACTAGTTATTTACCTATTTCTTAAACCAGGAATATTTACCAAAATTGTGTTTTTGTCTTCTTTCTTTCTTAAAGAATAATAAGCTAAAAGTCATACTCATGTCCCATATGCAAATTAATGCTACCTCCCATGGTGTACTATCTTCTCTCAAACTAAATAGATTGACTATCACACGTTGCCATTTTTTGTCAAGTTATAAATTCTAGTAGGATTGAGATTGTGAGATACTATGATTAAAACTCACGATATCATAATATCAATATAAAAATTTAACCATTAACCATTGCAATCTATTCTCGTCCACAAATTTACTATTCCTCAACTTGCTTTGATTCCCATTGGAAAAAACAGCAGTTTGTTTTGGAAAATATTTTCACTGTTTTTATATAACTTATTTATTGTTCAAACATTATATTACACTTGATGGCAAGATTGTCACTGTAGATCTTTTTTTTATAGATCGAGTAAAAGTTAGAACTGCCCTCAATGATCTAGATGTTACAAGACTTTATATGTGTGTGTGTGTGTGTGTGTGTGTGTATATATATATAGCACTCAAATGAGGATGTGGATTGGACCTAAAAGTCTTAGGGTACATCCCACCAAAGATTTTATCAATCTAGTAGCGAAATTATATATATAGTTACTCAAATCTGTAACCAAGAGCCTAAGGTAGAATTACCTCAACATAACTTTTTTTATACTGAAAGAATGTTGTGAATTTCCCAATTTCATTAAAGAATTTTGAAAAAATATGACGAAATTAAATTGAATATTGAAATCAGTGAAGAATAGTGACTGAGGAAGGTCAGAGTTTTAAGTATCAGTATCGGGAAAAACTGCCACTTTGTCTTCTAGTATAGTAAAGCGGCTAGTACAAAGTTCTGCAAAAAAATGCTTTAACCAAGATTGCTCCAAGATTCTTCTAAGAATGCTCACCGTACGATCTCAAGTCTTTCTCTTTTGAAAGACTTTCACGCCTTTTGACATGTTTACTTTAAACGTGTCTACTTTCTCGTCTTCTTCATTTTTTCATCCTACGTATATGACTACGATTGTGACCACATAATAGTATTTGATCGTTGACACGTCCTATGTTTTTCGATTCCATTTGCTTAAGTTCGGAGACCTATTCTAGATTTTTTATGCATAGAAATTCAGTTAGCTTCTTCAACATTTCTTGTTTCAGCTACTTTCGGCTTGCTCTGCCCCGGGTTTTAGTACTTTTTGAATCTGAAGTGTTGTTTTTTCTTATGCATTTTTTTAGAGTTTTCTGGTACACCGAATCTGGTTGTTGTTAGCTTCCTTGGTCTGGCTTCAATTTTCTTTTATGGTTCTACTTTTCTTTTCGGGAAATGGGAGAGGATTTGGAGTTTTGAGATTCTTCTCCTGATTTGGAAGACATTATTCCTCAAGATGAACGAAAGATCGGGTTATGGATGGTTGGGAAACTTTATTATGATAAAATGATCAATACAACAACCATGGTTTCTGTTTTAAGAAGAGGATGGAATATGAAAGCAGGAATGGAGATTAAAATACTAGACAAGAACATCTTCTTATTTCAGTTTGAGTTTCAAAAGGATTTTGAGAGAGTTAACAATAGAGGTCCATTGAGTTTTAATGGACCTCTCCTTATTCTACAAAAATACGAGCCTGGATCTCAACCTTCAGAGATAAAATTAAAAAGTTGTCCAGTTTGGACTCAAATTCAGGACTTACCTCCTAATGGGATCATGGAACCAGATATCAGAATGATTGCTTCTCAAGTTGGTGAAGTAGCTGATATATACCTGTACACATTGGAAAGTGGCCTTGCAAGATCCATTAGGGGAAGACTTCTTATAAATGTTGGTTGTGTTCTTAAACCTGGTGTTTGGATTATAAGGAAATCTAAATCTTCTATATGGGTTGAGATAAAGTATGGGAGACTCTCAATTTTATTAATTGTGTGGGAAGATCTCTCATTAAGTCAGAAACTGTGATGAGGAAAGGGATGGTAAGGATTGTGTGTATGGTGAGTGGATGAAAGCTAAGGCTAATATCAGGCTCCTATTGTGATTAAAGAGAAATTCCTTTTAATACCTAGAGGGACAAAACACAAATATGATAGCTTTACTGGTGGTGAGGCAAATACAAATGGCTATAAAGATTTAGTCCTTTGTATAAATAGTGACCAAGGTACTTTTAAGGAAATGTTTAAAGAGGAAGAGACATCTTCTATGAACTTACATTGTCAAAGTAAAAATAGTACCCATGTTGGTACTATGAAAGGCATGAAGAAACAAGTTACGAGAAGAAGATCAAGAACTAAGGGAATCGTTATTTGTTCTATTGATGAAACCTGTGACAAAAAACAAAGAACTTTTAGGTATGAAAAGTTGAAAGCAGTGGATGATGCTAAGCTGAAGGTTATGGTGACTTGCCCTGAAAAAGTCACCCAATTCTCCATGAAGCTAATATGTTGGAACTGTCAAGGGTGGGGTCCTCCTTTGACAATTTAGGCTCTTAAGGATGCCATTAAGTATTTCAATCCTGATATAGTTTGTTTGCTGGAAACTAAGATGGGTAGTAGGAAATGAAGTATGTGGTGCAGGAGGTTGAAGTTTAACTTCAGTCACATTGTTGATCATGTTGGTCAATCGGGGGTATGGCTCTCTTTTGGAAATGTAATATCAATATTCAAACTATTACCAACACTATAAATACAATATATATGTTTGTTGAAAACCTTAGCAGATTTACTTTTGTATATGGTCAAAGAAACATAGTGGATAAATGGGCTAATTTCGATTCCATTGTTTTATCTAATAGAGGTAGCTTGCGCCCTTAGTATATTGTTGGTGATTTTAATGAAATGCTATACAGTGAAGAGAAGCAAGGTGGTAAGCATTTTGATTTCAGTAGAGCTTCTAAGTTTAGAAACTTTCTGAACAACTACAAGGTTTTTTAAGCTTCTATTAAAGGTTTTTTTCACATGGAGAAATGGGAGAGAGGGCAATCAGCTTATAAAAGGAAAACAGGACAGAGTTCTTGCTTAAATTCCTTGATTTAGAGGTGAGTGTCCCTCCCAATATTAGATCAGATCATAATATGTTGTTTGTTAGTTTCTTTAATTTGAAGATTAATATATATATATATATATATATATATATATATATATATATAACTATTTGAGGAGAAATAGTTTATTGAAGAAAGTTATGAAGAGACTATTTCTAATAGTTATATTCAGTTTGGACAGTGTGGTGGTATGTCTAGCTTTATTTCAAAGCTGAAGGATTGTAAAGGGATTTTGAAGAGTTGGAGTTCCAAACTTAGAAACAATCCTAAGAACGAGATCAGAAACATTAAAGAGAGGATGTGTGGTCTTAATGAGGCTTGCCAAGATGATTGGGAGGAAAAGAAAGTTCTCAAGGATAGACTTGCTTCTATTTGGAAGAGTGAAGAGGTTTTATGGGGTCGGGGAGCTAAGTACAATTGGCTAAAGTATAAGGAGAAAAACTCAAAGTTTTTTCATAGTACAATGATTAATAGGAGAGCAAAGAATCATGTTAGTAGAGTTAAATATGCAGATGGCAATTGGGTGGTTAATGACCCTGGTATTATCAATGTTTTTAGGAAGCATTTTACAGACATTCTCACTGCTGAACCAGTTTTTGAAGTGGATTTGATTTTAAGTCCATATACTAATTGGGTTAATGATGATGTTAACTCCGAGTTGTTGCAACCTATGACTATGGAGGAAGTTAAGATTGTAACTTTCTCTTTAGGGGGCTTCAAAGGCTCTTGGGCCAGATGGTCTTCTTGGTTCTTTTTTTTCAGAAACATTGGGAGATGCTTGGTTTTGACATTTGGAAGGCTACATGTGATTTTTTTATAACTTTTACCTTCATAATTCCTTAAAAGAGACCAATATAGCCATTATTCCTAAAGTTAACCATCATGAGTATCCTTCTGAGTTCAGATCCATGGCCTCGTGTAATTTCACTTATAAGATCCTTGTTAACAGACTTAAGCCTTTCCTAGATCCCAACATTTCTCCTTGCCAGGGTGCCTTTGTCAGTGATAGGCATATCCAAGAAAATATTATAGTTGCTCAGGAAGTGTTTTTTCACATTAAGAATAAGAAGAAAGGAAGAAAAGGGCATTATGGCTTTAAAGTCTGATATGGTGAAGGCCTATGAAAGGGTGAGTTGGTTTTTCTTCAAACTATTTTGAGAAAATTGGGTTTTGACAGCAAGATAATCAAGCTCGTTTTGTCTATAGTTATTGGGGTATCTTATAGTTTTCTTCTCATTGGCAATCTCATATTCTTTTGTAATCCTACTAGGGATCTGAGACAGGGAGACCCATTATCTCCCTGTCTATTTCTTTTAGTAGCTGACTGTCTTTCTAATTGTATTGAAAAGGCTGTTTCTAAGGGGGACTAGAAGCCTGTGAGTATTAAAAGGAAATGCCCCATATTTCACATCTTCTGTTCGCTGACAATTCTCTATTCTTTTGTGAGGATGATGTAGCTTTAGTTCAGAAATTGGCAGTTTGTCTTGATAATTATTACAAGGCATCGGTTCAGAAAATTAGTTTGGAGAAAAGCAATATGTGGTTCAGTAATAATGTGAACCATAATAAGAGGTCTTCCTACTGATTAGGGAGTTCTAAGTCGATTTATATGCATTACTTCATGACAGAATGGAAGCTAGAACTGGTATTTGAAAATCTAATTTGCTATCTCATGGAGGCAAGGAGATACTTTTAAAGTCTATTGCTCAAGCTTTACCCAGCTATGCTATGAGCATTTTTAAACTACCAAAGAAAGTCTGTTAAAATTTGCAAGCTGCTATCTTAAGATTTTGGTGGCATAAATCAGGTGACCAACAGGGTTTGAGGTGGTACTCTATGAAGAGATTCCATGCCTCTAAGTCTGATGGAGGCCTTGGTTTTAGGGACTTGGAACTGTTTAACTTAGATTTACTAGCTAAGCATGCTTGGTCTATTTTGTAAAATCTTAACGGCTTTTGTGCCCAAATTCTTAAAGTAGTTTATTTCCATAATATTGACTCATTATAGTCTAAGGCTCCTAGTTCTTATTCTTGGGCTTGGAGAAGCCTTTGAAGTGGGAATGAGGTTATTAGAAAGAGAGTTGTTTAGTGTATTTGCAATGGTACTTCGGTTAATATTTGGTCTAATTCTTAGATTCCTTCTTGTCCTGAGATTAGTATGTTTAAGGTGGCAGACCTCCTTCTTCCTTCAGGTAGTTGGGGGAGACACAAAATCTTGAATATTTTCCCTCACTGGGTTAGTAAAAAAATATTCAAGATTCACCTTAATCTTTTGAAAGAGGACAAGCTTGTTTGGCCTCTAAACAAGAATGTTGTTTTTACTATGAAATTAGCTTATCACTCTCTCTTTAAAGATAACTCAACTTATACTGGTAGTTCTTCTTTGAATTATGTTAATTCTGAATTTTGGAAGAAGCTGTGGAATATTAAAGTTCCTGCAAAAATCAGTTATTTTGTTTGGAGACTGATAAATGATTGTATTCTTTCAAAACACAATTTGATGAGAAGGAAGGTTGTTCATGATGATCTATGTCCTCTTTGTGGCCTTTTTCCTGAAACTTCAGAGCATTTATTTTTTTAGTGTGACTGAAGTAAATGTTGTTGGTGTGTTTCTGATATTAATCTGAACTGCTCTACCTTTGTTGGTTCTAATATTAGAGATTGGGTTAAGGATATGCTTATGGAGCTGTATAAGCATCCTGATGGCAATTGTTTTATTGTGACCTCTTTTTGTTTCATATGTTAGCACATATGGAAAGCTAGAAATGGTTTGATTTCTGAAGATTTTTATTCAGATCCTGCTATTGTTGCAAGAAAAGCCCTTTTGCTGCCTCTAGCTTCTGGGAAGCAAATTGTGTTCCTATCAAGACTTCTACATGTTCTGAACTTTTTAATTCTACTTCTCGCTTTAGTTCAGTTCAAAATGCTTCTCTTGGTGATTGCTCTTTCTAGACCCCCCCAGTTGGAGTTGTAAAACTGAACTGTGATGCTGCTTTTCAGATTTCTGAATCTTTTTGTGTTGAAGCTTTTATTGGTGTTATTGCTAGAAACTTTTTAGGTTTTGTGGTAGGAGTGGTGGGGACAAAGGTTGATGTTTTTTCTAGCATTCATGCAGAATTATTGGCGGTTACGAAGAGTTTAATTTTGGCTTCCGACAAAAGGTGGAAAGTTATTGCGGTTAAAATTGATAATTTGCAGCTTATCTCTTGGCTTAATGGCATTGTTTGATGGGATTGGAGATTGCAGAATTTGGTAGAGGAGATTTTATTATTTTCTTTTGATTCAATTTCCCTTAGGTGGGTTAGGAGAAATATTGATCTTGTTGCTGATAGTATTGCTAAGTTTAGCTCTGATCAGAACAACGATTTACTGCATAATGATTCTATCATGTCCTATATTTGCAATCTCATCCATTTTGATTTTTTGTGTGGTTTTAAACCACCTTGATTCTTTATAAGAAATCTGTTTTTGTTAAAAAAAAGTCTGAGTTTTAAGCAGAGGGTTAATAAAAAAATGAGGTTAAGACTGAAATAAAATAAAAAGATTAATTATAACTTGGGGAAATGGCAAGTATATGCCACTTTCATAGTAGCAAGTTAAGATTCAACCGAAAATAATTGTAGTAGATAAATGATAATTTGTATTTAGTTTGAATTTAAATTTTTATGATTTGTCTAAATTACTCTATCAATGTATTTTATCAGACTTATCATTTATTTATTAAAATTAAATATGATAACTCTTTCAATCATCCCATGATTTTAAGAATGGTTAATATATCATTATATAAAATTTGGTAACGCTAATCACGGATATTAATACCTCATTAAATGGTAGATTTTTTCTTGTTCATACCATATTGCAATCATGTTAATATATTACATCCAGATGTTAATATATTGTTATCTTAATAATATTTTTTTATCCTAATAAATTTTCTATCACTGCACTATGTTCTAAAATTGTGGGGATATTTAACAATAAAACCAGTTTAGTATATCCTGGACATATAAAATCAATGGTTTGAAAATAATTACAATTAAACTTAAAAAACTTACTTAAAAATCACTAAAAACGTAGGATTTGAACCGCTTAATATATATCATTTTAAAAATCATAAAAAATAATTAGATAATGGATAAGATAAAGACATTTTAGATAAATTAAAAATCTTCAAATCACCCCATCATAAAAGTACTATTTATCTACTCTTAATTTTTAGGTCAATTATTAACTTGCAACTATACAAATACACCATTTACTAGGATTTTTATTATAATTTTTAGTGGGATGACAATTAAAATTTTAGTGAGCTCACAAACAAAAAAAATGTTAAAAGGAAAAAAATCTATACATAAATTGATTTTTTTTCCTGGTAGGGTCAAGTGACCCCATTGTGGGCCACGTAACTCCGTCCCTGTGAACATGTACGAAAAAACTCCCATCATTATTTACTCAATGTGCAATTTACTCTATGGAAACAGTTTGTTTATGATGCTTGAAGAAAATATTAATCGGGAGAGAGAATATGAAATGATACGTAAATATGAGAGAAAATTATGATATGACATACTAGAAAAATAAAAAGAGGGGAATTTGAAAGTACATAAAAGTAAGTGTTCAAAAATCGTGAGAGAAAATCGTGTTATTTTTTTAAAAGGTTATTCTTATCTTACTCTATAGTAAAAGAGAGAGTTCTGATAGAGTGTGCGATTTTTGTTGATGAATTTACCCTTCTAAATCTAAAGTTTCTTTTCTTTGCATAAGGGCGTAGGAGTCATTTTGATAATTAAAAAGATTGACCGAATTCAACTATATGATCATTTTGATCTGGGCCGTTTGTATAATTGTGACCATAAATCTGAGTCATTTAAGCCTTTTAATCTGTGTCGTTGATGGAGTCATATATATACCTCTTTTTCTTTAGTTTTAGGGTTTTTTTTCTCATCCCCTCTCATTCTCCTCTCCTTCTGCTCTCTTTGGCTAAGATGTTAGGTCTAGGTTTCTTAGTATCCTATAGCGGTTGATTTTTCACAGGTGTTGGATGCAGCTTTGGTCTTTCTTCTCCTTCTCCTCTCTTCGGCAATGATGTTGGGTTTTTTGGTCTGTTTGACGGCGATTATTTCAGAACATGTGAGATTTTTTGCATCATTTTTTGGTTTATCATGTCCTTTGAAATTGTGATTTTTGGTCTATTTGGCAGCGATTATTTCAGAATTTTTCATGTTCTTGCTTCAATGATCGATGTGTTTTTCCTGTCCTATTCGACGATGAGCTCAAATTGATGAATTGTTATTATTTTTCTTTATTTGTTTGGCTGGTTGCGATTGATTTTTGTTTTCTTGGGCAATAGCAAACTTAGTTTCGAGGTTTTGTATTGCGACTGTTATAGATCATAACAGAGGTAAGTTTATTTTGATTTGTCTTTCTCCTTCTTATCTTATCTTTTGTGTTTTCTCAGTCAAAATAAATGACTGTATATCTGATTAGGTGGTGGTCCATGTACCTTCATGTTTGTGATTCTGTCGTGGAATTGCATGGAGAGAGGATTGAATTATTGAGCTTCTGAGGGAGTGGGCAGTCATGTGTATTCAGATGTTGAGCTTTGTGTCTTCACGTTGACTGTTGGATTTGGTTGTCAGAGGTAATGACGATTATCTTATCTGATATTTTCAGTTCATCTATACATACGTTCTGCTAATGATGTAAATTGTGTGGATATCAATAGATAATAGCCTAATTTGTGTGTCTATTTCTCTGTCTATTTTACCCCATATCTTTGTTCCATAATCTGAACCTCCTATTTTTAGGCAGCAACATACCTGCAGAAGATGGTCAATTAGTGATCGTGGTTGCTGAAGACAAGGTAAAGTCGTAGTATATATAATTTTTGCTTGTTGGCTGTTGGATTTGGTTGTCAGAGGTAATGATGATTATCTTATCTGATATTCTCAATTTATTAGGAGTTTACTTATTCCAAGGACACACAAATCATAATTCAATATTTCAACAGAACTAGAATATTCATAAGCAGCATGGGGATCCCCATTGTGATGAGCTGAAGGAACTTAATTTATATGGTCTCTAAGTATGTGTTGTTGAGTGTCGTATAAAAAAAGTATATGGTGTTGAGTAATTCCATATATAATTGATCAAATTGTGTTGATGATCTCATTGGTTGTTTCAATCGTGTAGTTTCTTTTTCTAGTATCAATGGCGTAAGAGTCAATTCATAATTTAAAAATATTGACCGAATTCGAACCGTAGGATCATTTTGCTCTAAGTCGTTAATTTAGTTGTGAGAATAGATCTGAGCCGTTTAAGTGCTTTAATCTGACCCGTTGATTGAGTAATATAAATACCTCTTCTTCTTTAGCTTTAGGGTTTTTTTCTCTCATTTGCTTTCCTTCTCTTCTCTTTGGCCGATGGTGTATTAGCTTAGGGCTTTCTCTGTCTGAGTTGGTTCTCCGACGACAGTGGGTTGCTAGTGGTGATTTTGCTTTAGTTTTTCGTCCACTTTTTCTTTGCCTCAGTTCGTTGATGGTATGTATTTCTCTGCTTTCCATCCTGTATTTTTTTTCCTTTGCTTTTTTTTTTTTCTGTTCTCTCGTCTCCTCGATCTATTTGTTTCCTTTTGTTAGGGTGTTCGAGTCATCGGTTGTAGGAGGTTCGCTAGTGTTCTTGATCTTAATATTTCATAGAGACAAATGTGCTCGTGAATTTCCTTCACTATTACTGTTCCTTTTGTTGTTATAGTTATTGTTGTTTCTTCTATTCTTTTGTTCCTTTGTTTTCTTCTCATTGCTTTGTTCTACGAAAATAGAGTATCTGCTGAAGTCTGTAAATTATTTTTTTAATTTTTTTCTGTGTTTTCGTTTTCCAGTTAATAGATACGCTTGATTTTATTTCGAGTTTTTAGGCTTATTTGTTCTTTTTATAGCTTTTGGGTTTTTGTTTTATTACTATTTTGTTCTGTTATGATTTAGAGAATATTTTTACTTATTATGTGCGTGTATATTGATCAGCGGCTTTTCAGTTGATGTAATTAGATTTGACTGTTTCAAAATAACTCTTTTTTATTCGGTTGTTTTCTATTCATTTTTTTTTGCTTTTTCTCTGACGTGTGTGAGGATGGGCTTTAAATTAGACATTCACTTGCATTTTTGCTGCTTCTGGGTAGATTTAGATTTTATTATAGTATTTTTTTGTTTGGTAATCTCATTTGTTTTATAAGGTGCCTACTATTTTCTTTTTGGGTTCGGTTTCAGGATAGAATTCAACTGCATCATGATGATATATTTTTATTGTTCGGTGGTTTTTGTATGTCTAAATATTCAGTGTGTTTTGTTTTCTTCATCATTTCTACTCCTATAAATTAAAGGATTCTCCTACATAAAAATCAATTTGCTTTCAGATGTTTTCTTCTTTCTTTGAGGTAGCCTTGTTTTGCTTGTTGTTCTTTAGTAATATTTTAGCCTAAGTGATTTGGCTTTGCATTTTTTTGCCTCTGACTTTCTAGTGTATTTATCTCATATATATTTGTTATGGCTAAAAAAACTTAATTTTGATAATAACATAAGATTTTACCTTCAATTGTTTGTTAGTTTTTGTTTTAAAGATTTCTTTTATACTTTAATTTATAGATTGTTGATATAGATTGGCAAAATTTCTTATGCTTCAGATTTTGATTGTGGTTGGTTTTTCTCGAAGCTATTTGAGTGTGGTTACCTTTTGTTATCTCAAATATGCTCGTTGTGAGTTGAATCTAGAAGTACGTTAGGTGTAGTTTGTTTCAATAATAAATCTGTCAATTTCATATACAAAAGTAAAGTCATTAAATTTGTTCTGCATCCAAAAAATATATTCCTTCTTATATGTTTTATATTGTATCTTTATCAGTGTGTTATTTGGTTTAGTTTTAACTTGTAATTATTTTTTTGTTATTGAGTAGAGGATGTTTACTCATTATGCTTCTTCTGTGTCTGTTTCTATTTATTTTTAATGATGTCAATTTTTTTTCGGTCTTCAGTTTTAACTTCTATTTGTGCTTTTATTACTTTTGTATAGTATTTTTTTCTATGCTAATGTATATTAAACATATATAACTTAGACCTTCTTCTAATTAACCATCTAAAAACCAATATATGAGAGTAATGATGTTTCAAACTTTCACAAATGACTCGAACTTTTTTATCATTTATCATGCCAGTTTGTTTCAAGAATATAGACAGAAGTAAATTGAGATGTTTTTTAACTGATTGTTCTTGATTTAGTTTTCGGCACAATACTTGCAGTCACGTTGATCTGCGTTCTTACAGCTTGACCTTCATCCACTACTGTGAAATAGGTACTGATAGTTTTTCCTTCTCAATTGACTTTTGTACTTATGAGTTACACTAAAGATAATTTAAAATTTGGTTCATATTAGTAACCATAATGTTGTAAAAACTATCGAAGTTGTATGTGGTAGAGATAGTATACGGTAGAATTGAAACAACAAGTAGTAGTCAAAACTTTGGGAGCATGCTCTTGCTTTAAAGCCAAACTTCTCAGTTTAGAAAAAGTTGATGGTTATTGTTTTTTCCCTCCGTACATATAAATTAGTTGATATTGTTTTCGGCGAGAATATTACTCTTTTTGCTTTTGTGTTCGATCGCGTCTTTGTTTCTGGTGGGTGAAAATTTCTTGGATCTCTATTTGTGGTATGTCCATATTTATTTCTTTATTTCTTTTTCTTCGTTTGTGTTTTTATTTTCCCCTATATAAATACTTCCATTTTTTAGTTGATTTACTTCTCTTCATGTATGTATGATGCTGTACAAACATCTTGTTAATCGGTGTAGCGGTGATTTGTTGGGTGTTTCTTTAGCCATTTTTATAGTCAATCTTCTGTTTTAATAGCTGCGTGTCAGTTGATGTAATCTTGTTTTTTGTTTTTTCTCTCCATAGTTGATTGATGGATTTTTTTCCTGTCTTAATGGTTGATTGCACGTATCCCTTTGTTCGGGTTTAGGATAGACTTGCATTACATTCCAAGTATATCTTCTCAACAATCATTTTTTTGTCTATCTAAGTCGGTGCAGTTCGTTTGTTTTTTATTTATTTGTCTATAAATTAGAAATTCATGTGTTATCAGCTCCCAACTTTCCTTCTGCTACATTTTTGTTCGGGTGAGTTAGAGTTTTCTGACTGATCAGTGTTAAGTTGATGTTCATATGACTTTTAAAGTAGTTCTTTTGTTATTTTTTTACTCTTTATATTTGTTCGTCCTGTTTTTTGTGATTGCTTAATTTTCGTTTAAAGGTACATAAAATTTTGTCAGTGTTCAGTGTATGGTCTGGCGTTTTTTCAGTCTTGGTCTTTGTTTTTGTTTTTTTGCTATATGCTTCAGCACATTATATGTAGGTTTGACTCTGAAGATTTATTGTATTTACGGTTCATGCTTTTATATGCTTCTTCCTATGGTTGAATTATTGACTCTGTCTATTTTGTTTTTCATTTGATTTTCAGCTTTGTGCTATACTTGGCGTAGGGTTTTCTCTGTCTGAGTTGGTTCTTCGACGACGGTGGGCCGTTGGTGGTGGTTTCCGTGAGTTGGTTCGTGGTATGTATTTCTTTGAGTGAGGCTTTTCAATTTTTAATCTGGAGAATTTTTTTCAAGCTTTTCGAATTGAATCTTTATTTTTCTATTTTGTTTTTGTATATTTGAGTGTTGTATTTCTATTTTTTTCGTTATTGATTTTCTGAATTTGATGCATATTATTCATGTTTAATATTGATCGAATTACAGATGTTTGTTTATTGTCATTTGGTTGAGCTGTGTAAGTGTTTGATTATTCATATTACGACATTGGTAACTCGTCTTTGGATGACAAATTGAATGAAAAGCATGACAAATGGCTTAGAATAATAAAAGAAGAAAACAGTTTAAACTTACTTAGTTTTAAAAATAAAGTATATGTTCATTGTGATGTTTGCGAATGCATACTATAATTTATTTCTATCATGAACCTGTCAATTTCGTTTGTTTCTCTTTGTTTTCAATGATGTGAAGAATTTTTGGGATCATTAGTCTTAGCTTTTATTTGTGTTTTTATTACTTTGTACAATACTTGTTCTATTTGCAAGTTCTGACATGCTCTGCTTATATTTGCTTCTACTTACTTCTACTTATTGAGTTCCACTTGCTTCGTAATAAATGATGGTTTCCACTCAATCATTGCATTCAAATTATTAGGGGATGCTCCATTCCCATTCAAACTACCTTTCTCAAAATAAAACAAATTCATTTGCTTTGATGCTGTGTTATGAAATTATATTTAGTGACCCCATCCCTCATAGAGGACTACTTTTGTTTGGCAAGCTAATTTAAGGTGTTACAACATTCTTAATAGTGGTTCTTATTATGCAGCCATATGGAATGTCATCATGAACTTCACCTACACTTGTTTTGCTTAGCATTTTTTGTCTGCTTTGCAATGTTTGGTTTGGGTATGATTGTAGAAATTTTATATATTTTTTCTTTAAATAATTATTTAGCAACCACAAAGTTTAAAGATGCAATTCATCTTTAGTTTGATTTTAGTACACATGTTATGATTGTCCTTATTATTTGCGTTTGCCTATCTCAGCATGTATGTATATATATATATATATATATATATGCTTGTGTAACAATTTTTTTAATCAATATGCATGTGACAATTTTTCACTGTAAACTACATACACTATGTGTGTGTTACAATTCATGTGACCAATTTTTTATTTGTGTTTTTTAAATCCTTCAAGTAGATTTCAGTATTAACAAAGACAAGATAGGGACAGCTTTCTGATAGACCTTTGTCTTTTATAGTTGCAGGTTCTTTTATGTTGATATTTTCTTAGTGTAGCTTAAGCAGATTTTGAGATTTATCTCCTGCGTGTTTTTAAATCACGTGAGTTTGTTTAGATCCTAGCTATGTTTTACATTGTCTTCTCCCTTTTTTGCAGATGCCATGGCATTTGAATGTTGCTTGGTTGTTCTGTTTGTATTGTTTGCTATACATTATTATCTTCCTTGCTTCGTTACTTTTTATTTGCTAGATTAATCGTTTGAAAAATTGTTAAATCGATTGGTTGTTTCCTATTTCATTTTTCTGCTAGACATATAGAAAATTTCTCTGCTTTACTATTGTGGATCATGTGTTTTTTCTACTGACTTTTATTTCTACAAATGGAGTTCAATTATTATTCAACTTTTTGTTTCTTGGTCATAAGAATTTATGGTTATCGTTGTTACTAGCTGTCTAAATTCTTCATGTAATTTTCTTTGCTCAGACTTTGTGTGAATTTGGGTCATGGTTGTTATCGACCTATTATACTATCTTTTCTACAAAAAAGTGACAGTTTCAACACCCATGACCTTTTTAACAAACTATGGGTGATGTTTCTATATGATAGGGGAATGCACATTTTTTATATAGTGAATGCAGGTAAGCACTCAGTGTATAAATTATATCATACACTATTACAGATTGTTGCACATGATTTTAGCTTATGAATAAAATGCTCTTTCTTAGCTACATTGAAGGGTGTTAGTTAAGTCGTATGAATATCGTCTTATATATTGGTATATGTCATCTTAAATTGAATGTATTTCATGATAGGACAATAGGAAAAACCACTTTTTTGCTGCGCTTCTCAAGGTCTTTACGGACAGATGTTTAATATGTAATATATGCACTTTTTACTGCCATATATAACCAATCTTGACCAAACCTTAGTTTTTAGTTGATGTTCTATATACTGTTTTGCATCTTGAGAAGTTTATATTAAATTGATATAGTATGCAAATTAAATGAAACAATTAGTTTCTTCTTCATAGTTGAGTGGAAGTTGGAGCTTTTAAATCTGGTAATGAAAAAGTGATGTTCTTTTGATCTTTGTATGCAGTACGAGAAGCTTTTCTGGAGTGTGCTTTTAGAGTTTGTGTTAGTAAATTTGGTGTCCCAATGTCTGTCACGCGTGAAATTTTTTTTCTTATTTTTGATAATCGGTGGTGTTTTTTTTTATTCCAACTGGTCATAATTTGCCGGTCAGTACACTTAGTTGTATTGACATTTAAATTCTCCAATCATACGCTTTTGTATTTGTTTACTCTATCGTGAAGGTGGGTGAAAATTTTCTAAGTTGTTATTTGATGTTTCTGTGCTGTCAATTTTTTAATATTAAAATTAGACTATGTTGTCTTATAGATCTTCTTCTTAATTTATGATCTCTTAGTTTATATTTTTTCCTCTCCTTCAATGCTTTGGATTCGTTTCCAACTATTGTTATCTCAATATATTTTGTAGGTTTTCCTGTTAAACTTTTTGTACTTATAAATCAACATATGATTCTATGTTTTTAATGATAGTTTCAAATGTTTTTGAACGATGAGTTGGATTCTTCGATGCTTTAAATTATTTTTCAATTATTGTTACCTCAATATGTTTTATAGGTTTTCCTGTTAAGCTTTTTGTACTTATAAATCAGCATATGATTCTAGTTTCTAATGGTAGTTTCAAATGTTTTTGAATGATGAGTTGGATTCTTATATCGATTTTCTATTTTGATATTAGTTGTTTTTATTTATTTTTATTTGTAAGACTTAAATTTGTATTATGCATTTTGGTATTAGTTTTTATTTATTCAGTATGCCACAACAAAAGAATCACATGTTGACGAGGAACAAGAGGCCATCGAAACCATTCGTCGTCTAGTTGAAAGGGCTTTTGGCAACATGGAAAGAGCTCTTAATCAAGAGTGGCTTGCTAGTAGCGTCGCCTATATCATGGAGCAAATTTGAGAACTACCCCAACCATCCTTTCATGGAACCTCGGGAAATCCTCTATTGGCAGAGTAACAAATTAAGGAGATTGAGACTGTTTTCTACTTATTAGAGTGTACTGACAAAAAAAAAACATCCGAGTGCAGATATAAATAAATAAAGTCAACGGCATTGTAAGTTTTATCATTGTACATTATATGTAAATAAATGAAATATATATTACTATCTACCTAACTGATTAGGAATGATGATGGTAGTTTATCTCAAACCTCATTACGCATGTGTTATTACTAGCATTGAAATATACTATAACAATCGAGCACGTGCAAGCTACCTAGTAATTAAAAAATCTTGTGGGTCATTTTGCCATTGAAACTTAAAACAATGCCATTTAACCTTTAGGAAAACTTTAAAAATGACTAACCATCCAATTTAAATTGTAAAAGTTATCCGAAAACCTTTTTTTCGACTAGGTTAATCTAAATAATTTATTTAGATCTATTTAATTTTATAAATAAATAATTTATTTCGATCATTTAAAAAAATACATCTTATTTTTTTACGATTCCGATAGGATTATCAAGCCTCTTAAGCCGAAAGGTATGCGTCACAATTCACAGGCTTGTTGTTAATCAGGCCTAGAGGTTTAACGTCCTTTCTTTTACATGTCTGCAACAATTGTCGAAAAAGAAACAGCCATCTTTGCAATTCATTAAACTTTCAGCTTACTAATGTTTCAAAAGTGTGCAATCCATTCAATGTTCGGATATTTTCTTTCTTATGTTTTAAAAGTGGCTGCGCTCCTAGTAAACCTCTGGGGTTTTATATCCTTTTCGACAAGTCTTCATTTACCAAGCAGTGAAGCAGATTTGTTTCGTTGTGAAGCAATAACACCAAAGAATTGTCAAATTTTAATAAATATAATCATCAGTCATAATAAATATAATCATCAGTCAAAGGAAGAAAGACAGGTTTAAAATACTTGATAAATAATACAACTCAACTTGAAAAATCACATTCATTCACATGCATAGCATGTGCAACCTGTAAGCATTATTTAACCAATCATATCATGTGAGATGTTGGACCTAATGATGGAAAAGAAAGACTTGGTATCTCAGGTTAAAGATTGAGTGAAGGGAGGCTAATTCCCAAAAGTCTTCATCTGGTTAGTATAGCCTAATAAATTACACAGATGTATACCATTCTTTAGTCAAATGTTTCTGACCATCCGGAATAGTTTATTCTAATGTGAGGAAAAACAAGTCAAAAGTGCTTAGTGGCTGTTAATATCTTTAGCTTCATATTGCTTTCTTTTTCTTTCTGATTTCGGAGTGAATGATAGAAGAAAGAAAAATTCTTGATCTTCATTTCAGCTTATAAAAGATGAGTAGGTCTACATTTATGCATGGCCTAAAAAAAAGAAAAGGAGGTGGTTTTTTACATTAGCTTCTATAGGTAGATCTAGATATAGATGCATTGAGATTTAAAGTGTGTTCACCTGTTGCTGCTGTTATTGCTGTTGTGGTGCAATAATATTGATAGAATTTCAGAGAATTGAGGACGCTTTGATGGGCAATTGTTCCAGCATTTGGTCATAAGATACTTCAAGATCTGTGGGCAGTCCTTTGGAATTTCAGGTCTAAGACCACAGGCTGCTATACCAACTGCTGCCTGTACAGGTGAATATGCAGAATAAGCTGCCTCACCTGTTACCATCTCCCAAATTACCATCCCAAAACTATATACATTACTCATCCATGTCTCACTAACACTCTCTGGATCACCAGCAATGATCTGTGGACAACCAAAAGGAGAAAAAAAAAGAAAATTTAACATTATGTCAACTATCTCCGCTTCTCATCAATATAAGATTATCCCACAAAGAGTAATAACAAAGATTATTGAGAAATCCTTGGAAGAATCACAGATAACATCAACTGAAACTATCCTATTCTCAGAAGGCAATAACTTGTAAACTCTAACACAGTTCACCTTTTGATGGAAAAAGGAAATATTGAATTGAAACTCTTTAATCTCACTAACAGCATTATCTTTTCTCAGAATCAGTTCCACAAGTTTGGTACAAAGTATGTGTTGACAGAGACAAAAGGATGCAAGTCCGGCAAAAGAATAAGACTTGGAACCAGATAATGATAAAAAAAGTCATTACGTGGGCGCCAAAAATTGTGCTAATTTTCTTGAAAGTGCAGCACCACATAGTTCGGCATAGCTGATTAAGACATGTCTACGTTCTTGCATAATAAAGCTTATCAGTGAATATATAATAGCATTAGAGCTAAGATAAAAGGTAAGCAGCATAATTATGCGAACTGTTAATTATGAAAACATGTTGAGCATGCTCAAACAATTATGCCAGAAGTGACATAAAGTATCCAAAGTGGACTCATCCTCAGAACTGGCAATGATATGTTTAAGTTCATATATTGTTCATAAGTAAATCAGAAATGATCATTTTCCAAGAAGGCCCACAGCGATGCTTTTCGTTTTCTCTCTTTTTTTTCATGAGGGCCAGAGTGCTGCATATATTTTATTGAAATCGTCCAATTGGACTAATTTGTCATACTAAGGCTATGTTTGGATCTCAGAAATGAAAAGTAAGTGGAATCAAAGGAAAAGTGAAGTAAATTATTATTATTATAGTAAAAATTCATGTCATTATTTTCCTCTACATATTCCAGAGACTCCAAACAACGGAAATGAAATCTTCACATTCCTTTCCTCCCTACTAATTTCCAAGATCCAAACATATTCTAAATGCACTGTCAATGACATAAGACTTAGAAATAATTTAGGTTGCAATAAATGTTGTAGTAAACAAACCTCAGGTGCAAGCCACCGGTAACCATCGGTCTCATACTCCATAGCCTCACCCACATTTTTACAGGCAGTCACTATACCCATGTCACCCAAGCTTGCATTACCATGCCGATCCAATAAAATCCTTTGTGTGTTAAGGTCTCTATATGCAACACCATGATCATGCACAAATTTAATCCCTTCTGCTACATCAGCAGCAATCCTCATCATTTCCTTAGTCTGAAGCTTTTTGGTTTTTATCATCAAATCATGTACTGATCCACCTTCCATCAACTTAGTCACAACACACAGCCCCTGACTTTCTTCAATACAAACGCCATAGAAAAACAGAATGTTCTTGTGCCCACATGTCATCAGCTCTAATAGATCTTTGCGGAGCTCAATCTCATAAGAGTTTCCCTTCTCACACCCCTTAAGCTTCTCTATGGCAACCTTTTTTCCCTTGTAAACTCCCTTATATGAACTGGGTCCAATCTGATCGATGATCTCGATATTATCAGAGTTCAAAAGCCATTTCCCTATGTCCTCTCCACTTAATCGTACTGTCTGCCACTCGTCAACCATTACCACGTAAGATGATGTTGGTAGGGGATTTTGAAGCTGTATATTATTATTCGAACTCTCCATACCATTCTTATAATTTCGTTCACTAGTGTCTTCCTCCATTTCTCCTAATTCTCTCCCCTTGGGGTTTCCTTCTTGACATCCACAAAGCCCGAATGGGAGCTTCACTGTAGCAGTTTTTGGCTTTTTCATAGCTGACCTTAGAGCGGTTTCAATCCTTGTTTTGAATGATTTATCTTGTCCATCTTGAACAAGCAGAAGAATAATCCCAAGAGTAAGTCCTTTCTTCTCAAATATTTGTATCTTCTTGCAGCAAATGGCCGCACTATCCAGAGCTCCAGACATTGCCGGCCATGAAATTGAAGAGTTACAAGCAAATATGAGCTTGATTACGCAACCGTGACCTTCATCATCAGTCACTTCTTGAAGGAAAATTGCAGGGTGTTCATCTACCGATGCCTGCTCGATTAATTTAATATGAAGAAAGACATCTTTCATGTCGAACCCCGCCTGAGCATAACTGTTAACAACACAGGAAATAAATGGATTGAATGGGGGCCCGGAAAAAAATCCTAAATACATAAAACGAGATGCTCTCTAAAGAGACGAGTTTAAAGATTCAAAGAGAAACCAAGCTTAGCCTGATTTAGAACCAAGCTTAGCCTGGTTTAGTGGCAGAAGAACTCAGAAGAAGTAGAAGAAGAAAGGAGGAGGAGGAGGAGATTATCAAAACATAACAAATCTAAGAATCTGTACTCCTAGAAATACAAAAGGACCATATGAAAAGACCACTGAACTTAAGCAGACTAGTTATATATTCTTAAGGAATCATGTTCGTTAACTTTAGTTTTCCTCTGTTTCACAGAAACCAAACAAAAACCAGCTTCAACTCAGAAACCATATATTTGTAAACTAATGTATTACCTGAAAGGGAATGAATCGTAGTGTTTCCGGATGTTAGAGACTAGCTTCTCCGGTAACTGACTACCAGGGTACAGCTGAGTGAGATTTCGTACAACACTTCCCCACACAACCTTTCTAGAGCCGTCGATCTTGGACGGCGAAGGGTCGCGTGCAGAGTCAATATTCAGCGAGTTCTTGAGAGACGCAATGGCCTCCGACACGTTCCGACTCAGCCTCTGCAATCGTTTCTGCATGGCCGAGGACTCCTTCATTCCATTTCCCGACGAACTCTCAGATGGAAAACCCTCCGATCTGTCCTCAGTCCTCATTAGCACCTGTTCCACCACATCCTCGTCCACGCTCGTCCGACTCGACCAGCACTCAAGAGCTGCAGCCATGGCTTGATTCCACTACCAAATGTGGCTGTCACCGCTTTAGCTCCTCGAAACTCGCTAAAACCTCCCCGAATCACCAAAATGAGAAAGAGAAACCCATAGCTAGTACACCTAATTTCTTTCAGATTTCTGAGATTTTCACCCCTTTTTCTCCTCTCTGACAATTGAAATGGTAAAGAAAGAGTGATGGGCGGTGCGGTTGTTTTGTATTTTCATTGTCCAGAAGGTGAGAGTAATAAATTGAAGGAATAATTGAGTGCGGCGGCGACATGTGTTGATGCTGTCTGATCTGGTGGCGGACGTGATCAACACCAGTCATCATGGTTGAGGTTTGCAAAATCATACTGATCTTGCTAAAGATTGGGTGCTGTGAACGTGATGCATTTTGTTAGAGCAACGTGGGACCAAGTGGGACCTTAAAGTGGGGTCTTCTAGTTCACTACCTGGTCTGGCCATGTGACCCACTATTAGTAAATTTTCTGTTTGAATAATTATATTTAAGTTGAATCCACACTCATTTTGAGTAATTTCTCATATTCATATTTTAGAGATCGTATTTTATATTATTTTTAAAATTTATAATATAATTTTGATTAAAAAAATGATGATATCTTAGGTTTCAAAGTTTGTTCGATATTTTCTTACAATAATTAATCAAGTTATAAGTCATCAACCGATCTATCAATTATTTAAAGGTTGATATCTTATGACTCATAAGTATTTTGACATGATTAAATTTTAAGTGATCAAATGATTTAACAATCATTTATAAGTTGATATATTATGACTCATTAAAATGATTTGATAAATTAATTATTAAATGATTATCGCATCACTTAATCACTTGAGATTTGATCAATTACTTGATCGGTGCAGAACTACTATTTTGATATTTATACTGCACGTCATAATTAAAAATTAAAAATTTCACATTTATTTGTACGGAGATATGATTTCGTTTTTTGACTTTTAAAATGAAAAAATAAAATCACTATAAGTTTATTAAAGGTATAAAATCATCATAACTTACTCAAACATTTGGGTACCACTTCCACTTGTTTTAGGCTATTTAAGATCCGTAGAAAACAACATTATTTTCATTTTTTTAAAATTGGTTTTCAAATCACAAATCAAACACTATAACTTGTTTTTATTAGTTGTATTATAAATATGCGGTGAAACAACGTACTCTATACATCATAATATTAATAAAACATGATGTGTTATATTAAACTTTTACCGCTTATATGATTTGGAGCTTCTTTCCATAAGCGAGTCTAGATATTTGAAGTTTTTGGATCACTTTTTGTTAGATTTAAAGAGAATATGATATTTTGTCGATATTGATATTTGAAGGATTTTGATCACTTTTTGTTAGATTTAAACAGAACATTATATTTTGTTGATATTGATTGATGAAATTTTATTTAACGATTTAGATAATTTGACATAAAAAATAAAAAAAAATATTTTTGAAAACTTGAGCTGACCTAGGCAATTGATTTTTGAATCAATTGCCCATATTGGACACGTTGGTCTCTTGTTATATGAACATGGAGACATCCATGGTCCCCATTGATAAAAGTAAAATCACATCATGATCTCATGTGATCCCAAGTCCTAAAAATTCTCTGATTCGGATCCTTTGTTCTAACAAACAGAAGAGTCTTATCTCATCCGGCCATTAACTCATACCTCAACAGTTTAAATAAGTGTCAAAGATAAAAGAAAAAACACACACATATATTTTTATATAATGAGCAAAAGGTTAATTTATGGGAAACAATGACCTTATTAAAATTATAGGGTGTTAAAAACCGCTAAGTTTTATCAATCAGGGACAAGACCATGTTAATGTGATTTGTGTTGTTCTTAGGGTTTTTGGCATAGATAACCCACTTATAAAAATTATAGGTAAAAATGACTTACTAATTAATAGTATATAAAAATGATATTTTTAAGTAAGTTATGAACTTATTATTTTATCCATTTCACTTTTATAACCACTAAAAGTAATTTCTTATTTCTTTTATTTTTATTCTTATGTTTGTTTGTGGTATTTTCTTACGTCTCTTAAATAATTTCTTTTAAAACACATTATACCCAAGAAATCTCACTTTCATTTTTTTGTGCGTCTCCTACACACACACACACACACACTCTCCTCACGCCCCTTGTTCGTTCACTTGGATCTATCTTATTAATAGCAAAACATATAGCTTACTTATTGTTAACAAATTTTTTACTTATTATTATGCAATATTCCAATGTATCATATTTTCTATCACTTTTTTATCTTTGCTGGATGTTGACCAAAAGTTAGATATCATTTTTAGTTTTGCACTTAATAATCTTTGTAGATGAGCATTAAAAATAAATTAGAACGCCACATGTAAGTAAATATTTGTTCACGATAAGTAAACAAAATACTTACATTTTGCATTTTGTGAAAAATAACTTGTAAATTAAACAAGAATACAATTTTTTTGAATGATTTTAGCATATTGAATGTAGATCGGATAAATTTTTTTGAAGCAAGTTGAACAAGTTTGAGCAAAATTTAAGAAAATACCATAAACAAAATAAAATTGTTGGAAAGTTACTCTTTCTGGTTACAAAATAAGTGAAATGGTAAAATAGTAAGTCCATAATTAACTTAAACTTCCTAAACT